>JAQGAZ010000601.1:0-52752 GCA_034692225.1 Polydesmus complanatus | reverse complement strand
TTACTCTGAGCACTATGCAAAAATAAAAAGAAACTTGAAAGAAAAAAAAAAGATTAATAAAAATTTCAAGGGAAATTCCTTTGCAATTGCCTAAAATAATTACGATAAATTATCAGGGTTGTTTTAAATTACTAGTTAAGAGCTGTTTACTAAAGTCCTGTGCGTCTGTCTAGTCATGAATTTTATTACGCGTTGAGATAAAAAAAAAACAATTTTCCCAATAATAATACAAAATTTAGTAAATGGGAATGATAATTATTATCGATTTCCGATGAGACACCGTCTCGTATTATTTTTGGCATGCTTATTAATTTGCAATCTGTAAATTATTAATACCATTATACGGTTATACCGCAATAAAAAAAAATAAACAAAAAGTTTTGGGAAATTCTTGAATAATTTTTTTGGGATCCTTCAAGAACCGGCAGATAATAATTTTTATTGATTTATCTTTTACGATTTCATCAGTGTACTGAGAAAAAATGACGTTATTACGATGAGAGGTGTTTGCCATCTCAATTTCTTGATACTATATTTAATTCTTACTTTACGAGATATAATCTGCCAACTTATAATTCGAGCCATTAGACATTTAATTCCGCTTATGCAAAATGTTTGTCGTCACCTTAATTTCAATTTCAATTAAAAAAATTTTTTTAAACCGGATGAGTGGTTAAAGATTGTCAACAAACACTAATTCAATTTATGGGGAAATATAATGTTGAACGAACGCGCTAAAAAGAATTTTTTATTTTTAATAAATAAAAAAAAAATTTAATTTCTGTTTATCTTCAACTATAAGAATATCAATTTTGACATGTAAATTTAGCCCTGTGAGGCCCTACAAAAAAAAAAGGGAAGGCAAACAAAAGTCAGAGTTTATCAGTAGACCCATTATTTGAAGAGTTGAGGGTGGAATACAACAACAAAAAAAACATGGAAAATTCCGCGCTGTTACATTCGAATGAGTCAATTTATAATAAGACTCGCAGGTGTCAATGAAATCATCGCAAAGTTAACTTAGATTTTTCTGCGCGCACCTATTTCAAGATATCGCGCGTGCAATTTACCAGTTCGATGACGTTATAACAATTTATTTTATTATTATTAATGGCCTAACTTTTCTCAATCCGTCGATCAAAGAAACCCCCGATTTACGCCCCTTATTAAAAGACTTGACGTGGCATATGGTGAACGAAATGCGACCTACTGTACAAAATACAGTAAACTGAAAACGTGTGTGCGATGACAAGCAGTATACTGGGCTACATAGGGCGGGCAGGATATTGTAGGGCTCTGACGGCGCGAGTATATTAGCCAGATGCCACGGATGTGTCCCACCCGTCTTCCTTGTTAAACGATTGGGTTTCTAGGTAATATTATACAGCGCATAACTGTAAAAAAGGGGAAAGTCAGTGGTAGAGGGCAAAAGAATGACTCCTCAAGGCTACAAAGTACCTCGAAAATCACTGCTTTATAATAAATAAAGAAAAAAAAATGAAACAGCAAAAAAGCATTAGGGGAGTTCGGGAAAATATTTCACTGAAACCCGTTTCAAATTTTAAGATAATAACTTAACTGACAGGAAACAGTGATTTATACTTTTTTTAAAAAAAATAATAAAATACATGTACATGTACTGTAGTTCCTCGCTTTCGCTTTTTAATTCCGTCAAAATACAATCCATTAAATTTGAAAATAAACTTCGGTTCACAACAAACTAAAAATAGTCATTTATTTTGTTAACATAATAATTTTTTTTATTATTTAATTTAAATTACACAAAATAAACTTTAGACTCTTTGCATCCGAAATGAGTTATTTTATACTGTACGTCAAAAAATACTTAAAAAATAAATTTTCGTAAGGGATTAAAAATCATTAATAAATTTGCTATTGTCAAAAATAAAAATTTGTGTATTAAAATTTTACTAATAAATGAACGTTGACGATTGGTTAGTTTTCCAATAATTCGCATTGCAACCAATTATTGTGATAAAAAGTACATTAAACGATTAAGTTATCGTAGATTCGTAGCCGTAGCAATTCTAACCGATAGATACAGTACATTATGAAATTTTGTTAATACTGTAATAATTCTACTTTAAAATAAATATTGCGTTCATATTTTTGGAAACCAATATCAGTGTAAATATTTGTTATTTGCATTGATCATCAATACACCGTAATGCAACGCCTTTTATAGATAATAAACAACATACCAAATTGAATTATCTTTTCGTTTAAAAAAAAATAAAATTCTATGCGCTAAGTCTGAAATTGTTTACGGTACATTTGTTGTTAACATATTTACGAATTTATTAAAAATTAAATATTCAACTGTTTCAAAAGAAAAACTTGTTAAAAACTTATTTTATTTAGGCTACCCAACTACAGCACAGGTACTTAATCTGGAAATTTGACAATTTCCTTCCCAAAAGCTTGTGAATAGAAACCGTGAATTATTATATTTGCGTGATATCATCAGAAAGAAAAAGAAAAAGGTGCAGCTCTTCCGACTTTTTTCTTATGTAAACCGCGTCAACTTTGATTCAACATTTTAGCACTAAATGCAATTTGTTTCTTTAAAATTTCTTGTATTAGTCGGCTTCAAATGAATTAAAAGTTTCTTATAATAATTGTATGTAAATTAAAACTAAATAATACCAAAAAAAAAAAAAAACCTTAGAACTTCACGAATAAATCTTAAATAAAACTACAGTAATTAACAAAAGAAATAATTGGTTTATTTTAATAATAATTATATACATAAGGTAGGTTATTATTAAACGTAATATTAACAGTTTTTCTGTCATTTAAATTTTTTAGAATTAATGTAAAAAAAATGTTAACAGATTGGAATATGACTGCGCAGACTTCGAATCAATCGAAATATTAAAAAAAACTCTTGGTTCATATTTCATTGTATCATAACAACATTGAAGTGATAGGCACATGTGTAAAAATCTACCCGTAAGGCCGCATTTTTCAAACGAAAAATTGGCAAACAAATCTACAGTATTATTTTCGTATTGACAGCAAAAGAAAAAAAAATTAAATACAATTATAAAAATAGTTTCGTCATTGGAAAAAAAAATCAGACAAAACGTTAATACTGTGATAAATGTAGTTGTAAATGTGAAAAAAGTTTCACTATTCAAACCTTTTAGAACAGTATTAAAAAATTGACATAATGATCTTAAAAATAATTAGTTATTAATATTGATATTGACATAAATGAAATGACTTAGAATTCGGTGCTCTAATAGCACTTCTAAATTGTTAAAAAATAAAAATTCAAATAAATTGTGAGCGTTATTAATTATTTTTAAATCTTAGTATTTAAAAAAAAACTTAACTTGACCAAAATATTAAAAAAAAAAAAAAAAAAGATATACAATACATAATAATGTGTTAAATTTGGCAAATTCACAACTTTTTCTTTCTATTCGTAATATTTTAAGCTTTTAAAGAGAGTTAAGCTTGCATATTAAGAATTAAAGCAAACTTTGCACTCTTAAAAAAAAAAAAAAAGGTTCGTTCATCCACTATCAAAGCTGTTAAAAGTTTAGATAAGACTCAAAAGATCTGCAACTAGTCTAAAAATATTACATTTGCGTTAAAAAGATTATTAAAAACGAGTTGTGCTATATTTCTTTAGTAACGTGATATAAGTGCAACGCGGACTTTCATAACGTAGCCTACTCCACTGTTATGGGTCATTAACAATTTTTTTTTTTTCATTTAGTAAAAAAAAAATACTTTCACATTTCCATTTTTAATTCATTAATCTACCCAAAGGCATGCAATAGGCTACAAGAAACCAATTACAAGAAAACCAAAGCCGTGAGTTTAATCCTAAAATACAGCTGATTAATTCGGATGTGCAATAATATATTCATCAGATGATGATGATCACCATCAAAAAATAATAATACGTAGAATTATTTGTATTAGCGATACAAAAAAAAAACATAAGTCATTACAAACAAAATGAATAACGGCAGATGTTAAAAACGTTAACCATTAAAAACAATAATTCTGTAGGTGATTGTACGAGTGATGTATTTCATGAAATTAAAATGAATTAGAGGTTTTATTAATGCCTTTACGTTAATTAATACTCAAATAAGTATTGCTGTATAATTATTTAAAAAATATCTTTTATGCAATATAGTGCTTAAAAAACTGTTTCCAAATTCAGGCACTACAGGCACTATAATGCCTCGTATATTTGAAAAAATATTAAGAAATCCTTTATGTACAATTCAATACTAACAAAAATGTTTTCCTCTATTACTCTATTCGTGTCAAACTGTAATCAGCCTAAATTTTATTCAATTTAATAGACTTTATTTTAATAATAATTTTCTAAAATAAAAATGCTAAAACTTTCTTAACGGTCAATAGTAATTATTATTTAATATTGTTAAAATTGTAATAATTATGTTAATAAAACTGTTGGTTAATAGGGTGATTACATTGCTTAACTGTTTGGTAAATATCACGAAGTTTGGAAAATCTTGGTTCACAAAAATAAATTAGTGTTACTGTAACTATTTTTGCTAACAAATTGAAAGAAGAAAAAAAAAAACATCAGGAAGATCGTACTTTTGAAGGAACGAAAAATACTTCAAAAATAAAACAACCTAACCGAACAAATTATTGATATCTCAAAAGTATTGCGTGCGCGTATAATTTTGTTGATAGAAAACAAATTTAAATTCGGTAAACAGCCAAGTAGACAGAGTTAAACTCACCCGAATGGATGATCCGTCCGATTGGTTGGTTAGTTGGTTCCTCGTTTCAAATAAAGCGTTGGAAGACTTACGACCGGCAAAAAAAAAATGAATAAGCACTTCGCGCGACCGTCTTTTCTCTTTATAAACAAGTTGTACAGGTAAGTAAAAATGAGAAGAGTATATTACACAAAGAGAAGAACATGTAGCATAGTAGTATATGAACGCCTAGTAACGCGCAGCATAAAGGCTCGAAGAATCACACACCGCCAACTTAAAACTAACACCGTTCAACGTCGATCACACGAAATCTTTGCTAAAACTAGATGATTGAACAACCCCGTGATTTGTCCTCAGTCAGAATTAAAGGAACTCGATGACCGTTGATGATGAAGAATGATGATGATAAATATATTTGGTATCTGATCGTACATTTTGTTTCTTTTCGATTTAGGACGGATCAATTAAGCAACGATCGTGTGACTGTTATCATTTAAAAGTTTTTCATGAGTCGGGCTATTATTGTCGACTTTGTCCATCTGAACGCGACTCGTAACCGCCGACACAGAATTCTATAATATACATAAGAGTGGGGTTAATTATTTGGCTCATACACCACATTTATTAAAAACAAGTCAAATTAGAATATCTTATTAATTTTTGAATAATAATTGATAATCTAAAATAAAATTGTTGTGAACTCTCACGTTAATAATTATCATAATTTGAAGAAAATATTTATTCTTTTAAAGATTGCAATTTCCATTGTTAACTTGTTTTCAAATGTGTACCTGTATTTCGTAAATATTACCGTAAGATCATTCTATTATAATAATTACTCACTTTCTTGCACATTCTGCCGACCACGTATATTAATGTGCATAAACAAATGAAAGCCCCGATAGCAATCATAGCGTACGTGATTGCGGTTCCCATTGTTATGGGCGTGACCAGTTGAGACTTGAACTTAGCGGCAGATTCGTCGTTGATTCCACCACCCTATTCGGTCAATTTAAAAACATTAAAACATAGGCTTCAAAACCATTAAATAAAACTTGCCTCGTAAACCCACAACATAGGAACAACTACTTCCGGCATCTTAGCATAACCACTGAAAAAAGATAAACAAAACTCAGTAAAAAGCTCATTAAAAAAAAGCAAATTTTGGCATACTAAATTCCTTTAGCGGGTCCCAAATCGGCGTTCATTTGCATTCGTTTGGCAGCATTCATTACTATTCCAGTATACTAAATAAAGGAATGTTTTTTATCTTAAAAAATCTTGCACAATATAAAAACAAAAATCTTTTCTTACGGGTTCAACAGAAATAAATGTTTCGTGTAAAGTTTCATTTGGATGAATACCATCCACAGCCTCTACATACAGAGGATCTCCTTGATAGAAATGCGGTAATGAGATCAATACAGGCGCTCCTATTATAAAAGTAGTGTTTAAAAACTTTTTTTAATTATAGATTCAACTTTAAAAACAAACCTTGGCGGCATATGCTAAGATTCATAGCTCCAGAATGCGGACATGGAGCGTCACCACAAAAACAATCATTATCAGGATTAATTGGTGAATAAGCCAGAAGAGACGCAGGAGGAACAAACCGCAGCATTCGAATTCCTTTTACTACTTCTTCGTTTTCGTATCCGAGATACAACGACCTTTATATCATAAGAAAATATTATCCCATTTAATTTCAATAAAATTTTTTTTTTCCTTTTTTAAATAGTCAACTCACCGACAAAACTCACTAACAAACATTTGTAAGAGTCCGCCCTGTTTTACAAACGGAGGATATTGTGATCCATCTTTAAAAATAAAATCAAAAACTATTACCTACATAAAATCTTCAAAATGGTATAACTAAAGAACTTTACCTGTTCCGTTTAACATATTACAATAATTATTGCCCCAATACGGCATCTCTCTGTAATAAAATAAATAATTATGTTTAGTAACGTAAAAAAAAAATGTTAATACTAAAACTCTCACGTTAAGTTGTTATAAGCGACAATGTTGGCAAAATTATTTATGTCTTGATTGCCTCTCTTTATTATATATACTCCGTCTGAACTTCCATTTTGCTACAGGAATAATAATTAACACTCTTAAAAACTCATTTCAACACAATAATGCATTGTATTTAAAATCAACATACCCCGTAGAAAAATCCAAACGTGTTATTCGGCAAAATTTCTCGCTTTTCTTGTTTTGCTAAAAATTCAACGAAAGAATCTTTGTAACCTTCAAACATCATTTGACTGGCGGTTTTCGTCACAAAAGGTTTGGCTTTGTAAAGTTGAATGAGAGAGTTCAGCATAAACCTTTTCATGCCAGAAAGATATTGAGCTTGCTTAGCAATGGCCTATATAAATCCAACAAAAACGAGCATTTAAAAATCAGCAAAAAATGCTTTAATAACAGCAATAAAAAAAATTCGAATCTTCTATTCAATTTCGCTAACCAGCAGAGGGATGTTGAGCATAGTAACACTGTCATTGAGAGACCCGTTCGTGAACGCTGGATCTGGATTGAAGACGAATGTTTTTCTCTGCCTGAACCGAGCAGTATCTTCATCATCGTTTAACACAATATCGAATTTTTCCCTGGTTTCACTAAAATGAATAATTCAAAACACGTTTCAGAACAACAATCGATTAAGAGAAAAATTATTATAAGATATTTACAGGTAGCCGTACGGTCCCAATTGTTGAACTGAAGGCTTTCCTCCGAGCAGGATCTCTTCGGGATTGGTTATATTAAATAAATAGATTTGGAATGTGACTGGCAACGGCGACTTTTGCCAAGCTTCGTACGATTCGGATCCATTATTTAAAGCAATTTTCTGCAAAGAAAAAAAAAAGATTAAAATTTTTTTAATTTTTTAAAATGAGTGCCCAAAGGCAGAGTAAAATAAATAAAATAAAACAAGTTTACAATAAACGCAAACATGGCTACAAACACCTGAACCTGATTAAATCCTTAACTCATCCTTAAAATAAAATCAACTACAGTACCTGTAATTCTAAAGATACGACAAAATAGAAGTCTATTAAATAAAATTGCAATATAAAACTATCTTCTAGCTACTATAACGCTGCACTGGCACAGATACGTGGAATTTATTTGCGTGCCGTAATTATTTAATTAATTATACTATCATTTCAGTTAATTACTGTACTTTACACAAAAAAATAACAAAACCAAAAAATACAATAATAATAAAAATGCAAATTAACCAAAACAAATTCCTTTAAAATATAGTACGAGTATATTAATTAAATTCTCCAACTAATAATTATTATAATATTAATTGTTTAATGTTTTCCTTTTCTGTAAACTTTCGTGTAAGCTTATTTATTTACTACACCAGTATTACGACAGAAAAGACATTTTGAGCTAAAACTTGTAGCTTATTATTTTTCCCTCATTTACAAAAAAGAATTATTAATTCCGTAACTAATCCAACATTTTTTTTTTTGCGTTTAACCTCATTTTTTTCTATGCAAATAATTTAATTGGCGAAATATTTTATTCAAAACCGCAAGGCAATATATTAAAATGAGCGACACACAGTGTAAAAATAATATTAATAAAAAAACATTTCAACACATCAGTTTTCCCTAATTGTGATGCTAACTACTTAATTTGTAAAAATCAATCCCGCATCAAAAGTTTGGGAAATTTCTTCGTTTAACAACTTACTGTACAGCATTTTTTAATAATTTACTTCATAAATGTTTTTGTGTCAATATTTTAGATGCATGGTCCACAGCTGTATTTGTAATTACTCAAATAAATAAATCAAATATAAAAAGAATAAAAAGTAAT
Organism: Polydesmus complanatus; assembly: GCA_034692225.1. NCBI lineage: Eukaryota > Metazoa > Arthropoda > Diplopoda > Polydesmida > Polydesmidae > Polydesmus > Polydesmus complanatus. The sequence goes on along the minus strand of JAQGAZ010000601.1, from coordinate 44,173 downwards.
TTTGCGAAAATAAAAATTGCAGCAAGTACTTCAACAATGTACGATAAAAATGTTAAACTTTGAACGATGAAAATCAGCTGCAAATTCTATTTATAAACTTTTTTTTTTATTAAAAAAATTCGAATAAAATTTCAATTATTTAATAGGTCAAACTGAAATTGGTTAATCGAACCATACGGATCCGATTTCATTTCATATTAAGATAATTCTAGAGCTGGCGTCTGGCTACGCAAACCCCATTTTTTAATAACAATAATTATTATTAGCTGCCTAATAAATCAAAAACCTAAATCGTCCCGCCATTTAAAACATGATCTTCAAGCATTTTTAACGCCTGAACCGGGTTTTAAACGATGAAGTACAATACCTTCCATTTCATTTTTATCGGAACACGGTAACAAAGTTCGGGTTTCAAATTCAATTCGAACCAAAGTGCAAAGAACGATAGGAATATGATAAAAATCACTTTAAAAACTATTTGAGTCTCTTAACAAAATAAATAAATAAAAAATATATACTGTATATATACCGGTATATACAATATTATAATAAAAAAAAAAAAATCAGTGATAGGGGAGAAAGCGAGGGGAGAGAACAGTCATTGAACAATTTAAGACGAGTCGTAAAATAACATTCCGAAAAGATTAAAATATCGACCTGTTGCAGACACTTGTTTTAAACTGCAGTAATATTCCAAGGACTTCTCTACACAAACATTTTCGCAATTAAAAACAAAATTAATCAAAATCATTTAAAAATCTCTATTGGAAACAGTTGTTACCAATTGAATTTGGTGAGTTTAACCTTGAAACCTTGAATTTATCACCGTCTCCGCTAATTAAAGTGACCGCGGGTGACATCCACATTAAGAGGAGTGTATAACAAAATAAAAATAAAAATTACACTTTCAAAATCTGATTAACATTTCAATATCAATGTTTATAGCATTTTAAAAAGTTCAAGTCGGAATATTACACCATCGATCTCGATGCATTTAATCAGATAAATACCATTTCTCCAAATTTCGTTTTATTGAAATAATTACTAAAGAATAAAGTTCATTACATTAAAATCATATGATTTTTAGTCACGCCGGATATATTCTGCAATTAGGAAAAAAAAAGAACTTGTCCGCAGACCGGAAGTTTTCATGAGTCTTTGAAGGAATTGTTTATAGAATTCATTTATTATCCGTTATTATTCTATTCATTACTAGCTGGGTTGAACGCGCTGTATAAAAATTTATCTATCACTACAATTTCAAAAATGTTTTTAACATAAAACGAAAAAAAAAAAAAAAAAAATTATCGCTATTGTAAATTGAAATAAATCCGAGCTAGGCAAGTGTAATCCACCTTTGGCCTTTCAAGTGTCAATCTCATCCTTTCAAGATTACAGTATGTCGGTGTCGAATGTACATTACATGTACGGTACCGAAAAGAACTCGCCGCCAAAGTTCACGCTGCTTTTCAAATTTTTCCACGTAACTTGCATCAACGTGATTACAGGAGAAATTTTTTTTATTAAAGAAACTTTTTTCGTCACTCGATCTATCGCACTTTTATTCAATTATTGTAGCTAGACCTCGTTGGATTTCAACAATGACGGGGTTCAACTAAAACTTTCCAACTATTTCCGGATTTTTCATATCGAAATACAATCAGTAGGCTACAGTATAGTGCTAGTAGATTGAGAAATATCTTCCTTCTTTGTCAAGAGTAAACAAAATACTTAAAGCTTAAGAAAAAATAAAAGTTCAAAGAGATCGAGCTTGCATAATACTGTAACTTTTTCTATTTAAAGTGGTTAGGGCATTTACTCAAGAATACAGCGTACATTTTTCGGTGAACGAAACTTTTAAGATTGTGCAAATTAAACTTGCTGGACTTGCAGTAATTTAATTTGAAATATTTAAAAAATGACCCGAAACTGTTCTCAAAAAATGCAAATTAAAAAAATATAATGTATATATATTGTAACTGTTTTGATATTTTAAAATACTGCAATTAACATTTCTAAATTAAAAATTAGGTTTTTTCAAAAGTTCAACAAGACCTGAAGCATTATATACAAGCAAAAAAATAAATAAATAAACGCTTTCAGCATAAATAACTTCATATATATATATTTTTTTTTTGCTCTACATGTACAGTAACTTATATCAAACAAAGTAGGCCTACTGTAGAATTTTAAATAGAACACTTTGAATATGTATTACAGTCACTATGGTACACTGTATGATGAAATTTTCTGACATTTATTTACAGTATCTGATCAGAAGCAAAAAATTAATGAAACGATCTCTCAAAATCATCAAATTCAAACCAGTTTAAACGTGGTACAATATTCCAATTCACTTACGCTAATAATTATTCTAACTACTGTATTGACAAATATGGAGTGAAAACCCGCGTTAACTAGGTCATCTTCATGTTCAAAAGCCAACAACGGGGGGGAAAAAAATTCCCCCGCAACGTCAGAATTCACGCACAACTCTCGCTTTTCATATTTACATGATTGTACTCAAACGTACAGAACAGCCGTCATCAAATTTGCCCCCCTCTCGAGCAAAAACAAAAAACCTAATTAATAACAATTATTTAATTTTGGCAAACTTTTTTTTTGACTTATTCTAACAACACTGGGCTACTTCTGAACTCTCCAAAAATCGAACTATCCATTCACAATAATATTAACAATACGTAAATAAAAAATAAAAAAAATGAAGCGAGCTTAATAATACTACAGTAATAACGACAACGATGACCCAAATATAAATCTAAAGATCGAGGCTATAAATCAAAAACTGGTTGGTAAATACTGTACTAATAATAAATAAAAAAAAAAGTTTGGAAAGAGAGTAAGCAAGAGGAACGAAAGCTATAAAATTCAATACATTATACAAGTCATCTCTCTTCAACATTGACATTGTCCATGCTTACTTTAAATAATCAACTTTTAAAAAAAAAAATTTTAAACGAGCATAACTAATGTTTCACGTGATAAAAGCACCCCACTCTACTCACTTAAAATAAACACCCGCTACAAAATGAGAGAGGGAAAAATAAATGTTCAACAAATTTGAGAGTTATAAATTGAGCGATCGTACTGTAAATTGAAGCTCTCTCAAAACAATATTAGTCATGACTCGTGACTACAATTATTATCTACAGCGCGTTCCGTTTCCTGAAAGTTAAAACAATGCGGGCTAGCCGTTATTTTAATTGATCCAAGTGAAGCACACTGTAAAATTTTGAAAATATTTTATGCTCAAAAATATTCTCCTCTAAGTTTATTTTGTAATGATATCGAAAAAAATAAGCATTATTATTGTATACGTAAGGTAATCTGAACATCCGGAAAAGCTGACACCTACATTATGTCACAATCGACAAGGCGTGGAAAATATAATAAACCAACCGTACGATTTTTTTTTTTAATATATATATATATATCAGACTTATCGCGTTAATTGCACGCTAACTGGAAGCTTAGCACACCAAATATTTTTTATACGGAAAATTGAAATTATCTTATCACTAAAATAAATAGTACAGTATTTGAATAGAGTATGATACACATCGGAGCAATGTTCGTATAGAATCGTGGAAAAATTATTGTTCCGGTTTAAAAAAAATAAAATAAATAAATACTGTAAAACATTTTGTTTTAAAACTTCATTGCAATTAATATTAGCCGGAAATATCACATTTCGAACCCCCGATTGTAAAATCAGTTAAAAAAGAAGCTAAAGAACAGGTGGTTAATAATATGAAAAAACGACGTTGAGGAAAAATTGATTAGCTAAAAATAAATAAAATAACAAAAATAGTTTCGTAAACAACACCAAACTCCTACGATTCAGTCAAATTAAAATGAAAAATTAGTTAAAACTGATAACTTATATTGCATTAAAAATTAATCCAATACAGTCCACGCATCTCAACAAAAAACAAATTGACAGTCGGAGCCTACGAGGTACCTGAAAATCTACAATAACTTAACATCAAAACGGCGCCCTTTTAACTGAATTTTCATATTAAGGACAGGCAGATGTTTATACAGTCATGGTACAATTTGAAACGAGGTACCAACCTAACGTAGAGGGAACAGTGGTCATTCTGAGTTTTTTTTTTTTTTTTTGCTTACATTTCAAATTCAGTTTAAAATCGATCACGGTTTGCACACCGTTTGAGAAAACCCCAACCGAAATAGCTGCAGCACAGCAGCGTTTAAGAAGTGTTTGAAACATTTGGAAAATTTCTCAAATCACTAAATACAATAATACAGTACCTAGCTTAGTACAGTATGACTTCGATCACACCGGATTCACCGGTTTGAAAATTTCAAAAAAAAAAAAAAACTACCTTCCACTGCATTTTCATTATAATTATACGAAACCATTTGGGGTTCAAACAGTCCGGATTTCAAAAAAATACTGGATATCAGCGGAACCGATTACATGTACCTGTACTTGGCGAGATATACTTGTAAAATCTGAAGGTAAAAAGTGTGATGGTGAAAATTACCACGCTGTTAGCATTCATTTTTCTATAATGCAAATCTGGAATGCCACACTTTGGTATCAATAATAACGCTAATAAAACTGAGAATTTCATTAACGAAATTAAATCCACCAATAAATTCTTTTCGTTGAATTATGAATAGAAATATAATATTTCGTTTTGGCAAAGTTACCTGCGCTAATTATCTAATTGAGTTCGAGCTGCAACCGAGATGATTTTTTGCAAAAATCGAACACTGTAAACTTATAAAAACTAGGGTCATTCTCGTCTAACTCAAACCAACAGCTGATACAATATAATAAATCGAACGATACTAAATCTAAAAACCTACATTACTACGAATTTGGCGACATTAATAATTTCCTAAATACGTCCAAATAATTATTGGTACAACCTAATTAAATGTAATTACGAGCAGGCGTATCGTAAAAACGACTTACAGTAATTAAAAAGCCAGATCTACACAGAATTTTGAGAAGAAATTTCGTTAAGATTAAATTACTGAAATAATTTAAAAATGTGAACAGCTATAGATTAACAATAGTTGGTGGCGCTGATTCCACGTGATGATAAACCAGGGCCTCGACCCTGCGAGATATCGGTCGCGTGAGCTGCAGTTGGAATCGTCGCCCCACCTCAACCCACTACTCGCTGGGCTCACTGACTCATTGCCCACACCACGTTTTCTCCCCGACGACTTCTACTCTCCCATTTCAAAAAAATAAAACGCCTACAAACAAAGCCGAACCACATCTAAAGACAATTAAAATTACAGCTTTTATTTCTTACCTCGGCGATGTTATTCCTGATCATCACGGGCATGTAAAAGTACATAAAGACTCCGACGAAAGTGATCACGCATCCGAACGCAGCAGCGATGGAAATCTTGGCTATAGGTGAGAGGGCCATTGCTCGTTCACTTTCTCTCTCTCCAAACAGATCGAAGAGAACGACGGAAAAAATATAAAAAAAAAAAAGATCCGAATGTTTTCAACGACACATTGAGAATGGGCATCGAATATTGACGTCGCACTTCATGATTGGGAGCGATCAAATAAAATTATAAATATCAGATGTTCAAAGTTCGAATATTGCGTGAATCCATGGTCACCAGAAAAAAAAAATGATAAACAAGACTGAAGCGCTGGTGACGAAATTCCTGACATCATTAAGTTACGCCCACTTTTTCACAATCGCGCGCGGGAGTGGTTTGACGGCATAGCGTTCATGGTAAAATGTTCACGACAAAGGATTGGCATGTAAAGCGTTCACTGACAATGACTTTTTGTCGAATTTTAGTTAACTAAACTTAATCTAATCGTAGCGTAGAACAAAATTATACAATTATTTCTAACATTTAACGCAAGAAATATATATTTTTTTAATTAACTCCATTAATTAAGTAATGAACCTTTTATCGTGTATCCTTTTTTCATATACGCTATGTTATGAACTTTTTACAAGAGAACCCTTTGTCGGTCCTACGCTATGGAATATTCTATTATTATGCTCACACAGGTTTAATTAAAAAAAAAAAAATTAATTTTTCAATTTGAAAATAGTAATGTAATTATTAATATTTTATGTTAATTCATAATTAGGTAAAAATGTAAACTAGCCGTTATAATGAATCCTATTAATTTTTATGATTGTATAATTAATTTGAATTTATATTCATGTAATAACTATACACAGTAATTTGATTTTTTATTTAATTAATATACTGTTGTCAGCTCGGCTTTTTCAATACATTTAATAATTTTTTGCTAATTCAGTACAGATAAACGCTATCTTTTTTTTTTTTTTTTTTTTTAATTCAATAATATGATTAACTTTTTTTTTTTTTTTTGCAACAATTCTAAAAAAGTTAATAATTTTTTTCTTTGCAATTTTCTAAATCCGGATTAAATAGCCATGTCAATACTGTAATTAATTCCATATTGGTATTTCAACTTGTTTTCTAAGAAGTTAAAAGTAAATAGATGATTAATAACTAATAAAATAAATTTCAGCAATAGTATTTATTTTGGAAAACTAAAATCTTGTGATTTCGTCAAATAGCAATGACAATTAATAATTATTTCTATATACCGGTGCTGTATTGGCAAACGAATTTAAAGTGGATTTCTAAGAAATTGAACGAAAATAAAATGTATAATAACTACATGTAATATAATAAATTTCAGCAATAATATGCAAATCTTGTGATAATTAATTATTTCTATATACGGTATTGGCAATTTCGATTTGTTCTCCAAAAAGTTAAAAGTATAAATACTGTACATGAATAATAGTTATAAGTAAAAAAGTATAAGTAATCAAGTAGCCCGTAGGCATAAAAGTTCAAAAAAATTTTATACTTATTTATATTTTAATATTATCTTTAGTGTAATGGTTATTTAAGGAAATTCTAATACCGTATTACAATAAATTTCAGGGAACCTTTTTCTAGAATATTAAAATTTATCAAATAGAAAATATGATAATTGCTATTTCTGTATTGGCAGTTAAAGTTTGAGCGATTTTCTAAAACATTAAAAGGACACAAATGAGTAATAAATTAAATACCGGTAATTCGTATCTTGTGATCTCATCAAATATAATGATGACTAATACTAGAACTATAATATCTAATAAAAAAAAAATAGTAAGTCTATACATACAATTTCAAAATCTGAATTTACTTTTAAAGGTTGGTCAAGTTTTGTAATATTAAAAATAAAAAAGGTATGTTTAGGTACATAATGTTTATCAAATAAAAATATTCACAAAAGAAATGCAGCATATTGTGTAATAGAACGAAGATTTAAAACGTACGTGATCATTTCCTTAATTTTACACAATGTCATACACTAATTCTTCGCAAAATGACAAATAATAACATTTAAATTAGGAATTTATAAAATAATGCTGTTATCTCATTAAATTAACTATCAAAATGAAGTCGATGTTATCGATTAAATAAAAGTTATCTTTTTAATCTAAAAACAAAAAAAAAAAAAAATTTAATAAGCTTTTTAATTTTCTAAAAATGTAGTCTAGCTATAAAAATTACTGTATAATATAGGCTACAATATTAATATCTGCTGTGAATTCAATACAGCCTTTTGTTGATATTAAAAGATATTGTAAAACTAAAATTTTAACAAAATTCAGGGTTTAACTACGTAACATATTATTATCGAAATTTAACGATAAAACCCGAAAAAAATACATCAAAATAAGTTAGATAAGAATAACCTTAATGAAAACACCTTTTTAATTGCACACTTGCGTCCTTCCCTTCAACAGTTCTCATTGAAAATTGTATTTTAATCTCAGACCATGTGTCTCATCCACCCACTACTCCTATCAGACTACATGGAATTATTGTTTGCTCTAATTGACCTCCCGTTCTCTGTCCATCATATTTTTTCTATCATAAAAAAAGAAGGGGGCGAATCTTCTTAGAAGTTGGGGATCTAACTAACCCACTTCCTCATTAACGTCATTAACTCTTAGCACATTTTTATTTCTCTATTTTGCTGGGCGCCTATAGCTGCATCAACTAACCCCCTCCCGCAATATTTTTAAAAGTTTGAAGGCATTTTCTTCCTTATCTTCGAACAATATCACTACATATTGTATGTGTTGTTTTTTTTTTAACAACGCGATTTTGATAGATTAGTTTTCCGTGAAAATATTTCTCCGCAGAACAGATTTATAAGTTTAGCAGTTTGATGATTTGTTGATTGATCTGCCACGGTCTTGGAATTTACTATGTTTTTCAGATGCATCAAGTGGTCATCCAATTTGAGATTAACCACACCTATCGTATTTCTTTGCTGCGCTCTTGCATTCATATGTCATCGAGTCGAAAGTGTAAGTTATAATATTATTATGGTGAACGTTGATATTGAATATTTTTTTTGCCACTTTGAAATAATTATATTAGTAAATAAGTCGAGATAATTCAATCTTGAGCAATACAATAATTATTATTATATTTAACGAGCTAAAGTGCCGTGAATATATTATGCCAAAATGCATGCGTTTGACGTTCCGCTTTCTTCAGATGTGTCTATCTGTCTGATAAAAATCTTATTGGCATTAATATTACGAAATATAAAAAGTTAATTAATTATGACATATTTATTAACTTTTTTAAAAAAATATACCCATTTAAGATGATGAAATATTATACTGTACTTATAAAATCTCAGTTCATTTTAAATTTATCTCTTTATTTATTTCTTAATGTTTTTATAATAACCAATCAACGGATAAGGCCAAAAAAGAAAAAGCAATTGCGCCGGGCTGTTTTGATATATCGATTTCAATCTCTTTGATAAAAATGTAATTGTGGTGATTATATAATCTTTTTTTCAATATCTATACTAATGTTAAAAAATGCCTAGAACATAATAACCTAATGAATAATTTTTGTTATTTTACAGAAAATAAATAATGGTAATTTCCATTGTTTTTGCCCACCTGGTTCGTACGAGGTATCGTCGGTGAATATATACGCCTCATCCAATATCTGCGACGTAAATGAAAAAGTCGAATTTCCCAGCTTACAGGAGTTCACTAATCCCAAAACACTGGTGCGCCTTAAAACTTGCGAGCCATGTTTCCAAAGTTGTCTGCAGTGCGTCGGATCCGGTGAAAATTTCTGCCTAAAATGTGCGAAAGGTTATGTGTCCATCGAGCAGCCTGTTCTGGAAGATGAAAGTTTCTTACAGTCGGAACAACTCTTAAAACACAACTCCATAGAAACCGTCGAAGATGAAGAGATGTCCGGAGATGGTCCAATCGAATCCAAACAACGGCTCCTTCAATGCGTATCCGCCTGCCCAACTAATTTCTACTTGGAAAACAATTCCAGCTGTTTACCGATTGCTAGCGAAAAATTTAAAGCAACACGAGTAAATGAAAGCACGACGCATTTAAAAATGTCAGAAGAAGACGAAGACAAACCAATTCCACCCGGATACTACGCGATTCCACCTTTAGTTATCTTAGGAGTAATCGCGATCTTCGTCTTTACTTACATCCGGAAAAAACGCAGAGAAAGCGACAACAATAATTGGAAAGTTGATCCCAGAGTGATTAAAGCTGCCGGTAGTGCCGAATCAAAAACGGTACCGTAAGCTCCATCTGTAAAACAATTAAAATATTATGGTATCGTTATTAATTATTTATTAATTCAGTTTTTAACGACGACCCGTCAAGGAAATGCGTACGTTTACATGGATCGTCCACTTCCGCATCCCACACATCAGCTTCATCGAGGGCACCACGGAGGATCCATGATCAGCTGTTGGTCTGCTTATGACGATGATCCCGATTCACTGTATGAAACTCCAGACCATCGAAAACATCAAAACCATCATCACAGAGGTCCTCCAAATTGCCGGCATCACCCACCGGATAATATCGACAAAGGTATAATAATTACAGTATTAACATAACCTTTAAAACACTCAAAAATATTAATTAAATTATACGGAAGAAAATATTAAACACAACCCCTTTTAATGTTGACTTACCTCTCGTAAATTTCGGTATAAAATCTAAAACGAAGATATGAAAAATTGACGATAGTGAAAGTGTTATTTCGAAATCAAGGTTACCTAATAATCATCCAAATTTTGAATAGCTGTTTAAATAGTAAACACGATAATGTTAATTTCATTATCGCCTAAGTCATCAAACCTTTTTTTTTTTAAAGTAAACAACCAAAAAAAAAAAAAATCGTAATAATGAATTACGAAATGTTTTTTAAAAGAATATTACCCCGATATAATATAATTTATTGATGCGTTTGCGGTATTATTATTTTTATTTCATTTTAACCAATCTATTTACAGTAAGATCCAAAAGCCTCGATGGGCTCCATCATAATGTCAAACTTCAGGTTGATAAACCTCGCACACAGAAGCCACGATCAGGGTCATTAGAATCGAATCATTTACCTCAACCCGTAAAGAAAGCTGGTACTGCTTATTACCGAGACCATAAATATTCGGACCCCATGGACGTTCCGAGCCATCACGCGCCCCCCGCTCCCATTCGACACGTCCCCGTTAGCACAAAACGTCGAGTTCATAACGATCACATCTACGTCAACGTTGAAGATCATTCGTAAAAGTTAGTTCAACAACACTGTAACCCTCAAAAAAACAAATTAATAAATAATAATTAGGAAAATTTCAAACCATGGCGAGTTAGGAAGGGCCAGCAATAATGCGAATGGGAGTCGGTTCCTCCGTCGGGTTGGTCAATCTTCTTCGAAAACATTTGCAACGCCCATGAAAATTCTGCTTATAAACTCGTCCGTATAAAACGTCCAAAAATGTATAGAATATAAATTCCATCGAATAATGAGTGCACATGAGTATGGTAGAAATGGCCCGAACTAACCTGTACCCGGCTTCTTCAAATCCCTCGCTATCTTCGTAACCCTTTAACCATTTAAAAACGAAATCGTAAACACTGGTGCGACTGATAAAGTGAGTCGGAAGTTCACCCAGAGTGAAAAGAATGACGGCAGTGCTGAGGATCCGAATCACTCGAATCCGATTCTGCAAACGATATTCTTGCTGAATGTAATTTTTCGTAAACAAAGCTTGACGAAGACGATGCGCACGATACAGTGTCGAGATGATGGAGCCATTTACGAACAACAACACGCACATAGACAAAATTCCAAAAATTAACAATCGTATCCAATTGTGAACTTCAAAGTAACTGCAAATGCGATCAGAATTTGAATATCTCAAGTTATTTATCTTCGCATTATTTAAATATTGTAATTCATCGCATAATAATTCTATAATATACTAATGATTATTCAAATTATAATAATTATTATTATTGTATTGTTATTAAAATGTATTTTAAAAATATTAAATGCCAAAATAAAAAAAAGTTATTACCTGCCCTTCGCAAATTGTGTGTACTCCATAACATCTCCTTCGACTTGAAAAGCGAAAAAATATGGAATATTAAATGCTACAGCAAACAATATTATAATAGTTGTTGCCTTTTTCGCCACTGATGGTTGACACCATCTACGCGAAGCTATTGGTTTTCGAGCGTAAATATAACGTTCAAAAGTGTAAACAGTCAACGACGCCACGCTTATAGAAGTAGTAATGCAGCCCAAAGGTAAATGAATATGCGCGTCATAAATCTAAAAAAAAATTAATAATAATAAATAAAGTACTTTCTTCCAAAAGAAAAAACGAAAAAGACTTACAGCCCAAGTTCGGCCACCGTGGCAATAGCCTTGACCGATTCCGCTGATCATTTCCAAACAAAGTGTGAAGGTATCTGCGAATGACATTGCGGTTAAATAAACGTATTGAGAGCGTTTCATCTCGGGTTGTAAAAGAACGATAAGATTGACGATGTTTCCAATAAGACCGGTGAGGCATATAGCCGGGATGATGGCAATATTAGCCACCAGAACAGCGCTCTCCATCGACCGACTGGCTATGCCCGAATTAACCCGAAACTGATCGAATTGAAAATAACGAGAAAAATGAGAAGAAAAAAAAAAAAGCAGCGGCAATCAATTGCTATCTTCCGACCTAAATAAATTCTCAAAACAGAATTTAATATCCAAATATAAAAAAAAAACTAAAAAAAATCACTCGAAAGGTATGAAGAGAGAAGATGGAAAAAAAATCAGATAGGGCACTCGAGTTAAACAAACAAAACAAAAAAGGATGGAAACACAGCGTGACGGTTGCCGCCGCTTTAAGTGGAGTTCGTGCTGCAGAAGCCGCACCTCATTCTCGCAATTGCAGAAAAGCCTATCATGAAGTGCGTAAGATTCCAAAAATGTAATTTGCAATGACAAATAAAAACGTCGAGCTACTTGAAATCGAGAGAGCTAAGTGTTAGATAAACTAGATTGGCAATTTTCAGTTGGACATTTGTTGTTTTTTGTCTTGGTGGAATACGTTTTTAAGCAGTATGTGTGAAATCGGTTGTCACAGTTACGGCAGTCGATACCCTTAAAAATGAATAAAAAAATAGATAAAAAAGTGTGTATAACTCTTTTACAAAATTATAAAACTAATAAAAACCTACGTAAACCACCATGCCTTTGCAAATACCGCACGTCTGATTTTCGAAATGTTCTTTTATATACGGCTCAAACTCGGCCAACGCCGAAACTCCCAAAAATACTTTTCCTTTCACCTAAATTTATTTATTTTTTAAATACAAATTATTATATTTTATTAAAAAGTTAAATGTTACCAATGAAAGCCAGCCGTGAATCTTAAAATCATTTAGAAAACCTTGAGCAGCTTGTTTAGTGATTGATACAGATTTAATTTCATTAGTCAAATTTAAAGCTTGAGTGGAAGAGATGCAACCGCTGTCGCTCGTCCCTATAGCTTCTAGCTAAATAATAAATTACTTATTACGTCTAACATAATAATATGATGTAACAATATGCTACATACCAAAGTCTTAAAATATTCTAAGTGCTGCTTGCTATAATCAGGTAGCTTCGTTTTAAATTCCGCATCTCTCGTTGAGACATATACGTAGTAACTTTCACCCGTTATTTCGTCTCTTCCTTTCCGAATATTCGCATCCAAATCTTTCAACTGTCGATTTATGGTTCTTACAAATGCGCTAATTGTATCGGGACTATCGTAACCTTCGTGCAAAGCTAGAAATTTTATTACAAATTGAAAGTACTGTATAGCCAATATAATCCCACTCAAGTAAGCTTACCTTCATTTTCTTCTAAACATAGTTTGTACATTTCCATGAAATAGTTCCTGCTCAGGAATTTATGACTCATTATACATTGAACAAATAACTGATGCTGCTTGTCCATTTTTGAAGAAATGAGTGAAAGCTATTCAACATTAATAATTATTAATAATAATCTTAAAGAGTTTGTTAAAGATCAAGCGATTCAAAAAACTTGGGTTTAGCAAAATAACTATGGCAAGGTAACACGCGCAAAATAAGATGGCGTTCGTGTCTGAATGCACCTTCAGGGATATTATTTCAGATATAGCGCTACAGTTAAAAGCCTTCCTTAAATCTTTCCGAAAGGCACTGCGTAATAGCGGCGAACACAAAAATTTAAAAAGTTGGATAACCAGTATTAAATTTGAAAAAAATTAATTACCGGTAGTTGTCAGAATAATAAGTGCTAACAATTATTAATTATTTACCAAACTTTAAAATCTATATTTATATTTAAATTTTTATAAATTCGTCAATAAATAGAGTGCATACTGATACGGTATATAAATTTGTTAATGCTTATAATTGATTACAGTATACTGTACTGTAATAAAATAAATTTTTTTGATAAATAAGTTTGGAAATTTTAAATGAATAACTTCATTGAAATTTTTAATTAACAAAATCGTATAATATTTATAAATTACACTTTTGTAAATTTAAGCAATAAAATAATTAATTTAAATTATTTAAAAAAAATGAAAACAATTAAGGTACCGACCATTTGTATAATTAGCTGCAGATTATATAACTTAACGTAAAAAGATAATATTCATTACTTTTGATTTTAAAAATTCAAACTTAAATAATTATTATGAAAGTGTTAACAACATGTTAGATGTAACAAAAATGCAAAATAAAAATTTGTTACAGCTGCGAAATCGGTAACACAAGCTTTGGTGAGAGTGGAAGATATTACATCGAAACAATGCAAATAACAATAAATAATTCAGAGTTACAACTATGTCATTTAAGTTTAATGTCGCGGTGCGCAGTGTTGTGTGAGCCAAGCCATAACTTAAGTCTGCAAAATGCTAATGTATATGAGAATCATAGAATTTTATGAACTGTACCGTAAAAATGTAGCGGCAATTTATATATACAGTATATATTTTTTTCCCAAAAAAAAAATTTAAATAAAATACACTTACCCTTTAACGAGAAAAAAAAAAAGAAAAATAACTAAAAACAAAATTATTCCTACAAAAAAATAACACCGAGTAAAAAACGAGTGTACTGTAGGCATGAAATGAAAGCTTAATATAAAATACTGTAATGAAAAAATAAATAGAGGTCGGCCTATTAATTCCGGTAGTGTGCCAAGTGGGACTTGAAAATCCCGCAACAACATCGCACTCAATGTAAGGGGAGAGAAAAAAAATTTACAAGTGCAGTGATTTCTCGTACAACGCGAGTGAGGTCTTCTTCTTCACTCGCCAAATAACTTAGCGTTAAAAAAATTCGCGCAAAGGAAAAACAATAGATGGCTCGAAAATTGAACTAAACATTTAATATCATAACCGAAGTAAAAAAAAAAGTAATAATTGAGACTGTATTCGGAAATAATATAGTCTGACTACCTGAGAAAAAAAAGTGAATTTAACAATTTAATGAGAAATATTTTAAGTTCGAAAAAAGAAATGGTTTTGAATATACTCGTAGATTATAAGCAAAAAATACCCTTTTTTAAAAAAAAAAAATTTCCTAATAAAATATGATTTTTTCTCCATTCGTTTCCAATTTAATTTTATATAAGTTTTTTGGTTATAACTGCATGAAAAAGAATGTATACCATTTGTGCATAAAATATTAGCCTAATTCTTAATCGTAAACAAAACAAATTTAAGACAATTAGATCTAAAATAAAAATTTTAATAATGAAATGTTTCTTTTAATTAAAATTAAACAAAACTAGTGGGATTTTGCACCGTTTCTCAAGTTTAAAAGTGATACAGTATTAACAATTTAAAAATAAATTAAATTGAAGAGAAAGAATACCAAAAAAAAAATTGAGACCCATAAAAAAGTCCTTTAAATAATACATCTTTTTTTTTTTAATCAATACGGTACCGGATATTAATTTTTTATTTTAAAAAAATGTATGACAAGACTTTTGATAGAACAATTCACGAAAACTTTTCAAACTTTTGATTTACGAATAAATAAAACGCTCGTGTTATACAAAAGTCTACAGGCCTAGTTAAAATACCTAAAATCGCGTTATATCAAATTCGCGTAACGCAAACACGCGTAAACGTCGTATAAAGGAAAACATATTCCTTAATTTGTTCAACTTTAGAAAATCTCTCAAGATGTAATATTACGCCGTTCGTGTATAACAATAATGACGCGGGGTATAGGATGGTCTCGAAAGATTGCAATTCAAGGATAATAACTCTGGGATTAAGTGTGAGTGTAGGTGAGATGAGAGCTTAGAGAATAAAACGTAAAAAGAACGGCAAAAAAAAATAGGAGTGAGAGAGAGAGAAAGAGAGAGAACAATCTGAAATACATAGAATGAGTTTAAGAAGATGCAAATAGAGATCAATAAATTAAGCAGAAAACGCATCTGCAAAATAAGAGCAATGCATATTTTAGGGAATTGCAAACGCAAAAAGATGTTCGTATTAAAAAGCGGAGGGAGCGAGGAGAATGGTTTATCTCATAAAAATCGTTTCGAGGGCGAAAAATACATGGAAACAAAATATCAAGTTAAAAAGTTAAACACGCCTTTACGCTGTTTAAAAGAGCTTATTTTTATTTATATATTTTTTTAAATAACGAAAATAAGGTTAACGGCAATAAAAAAAAAAATCTCGTGTAAAAAAAAAAATATATATATACCGGTATAAGCAAAGGAGTGTACATTTTAGAGGAGGATAAAAAAGAAAGAAGAAGAAAAAAAAGATGGGATGAAAATGTTAAAAACAACTTCTTAAGTCGATCCGATTGCAAAAAGAAGTAAAAGTGGAAGAAGAGATGACAAGATCGTGATTAATGGGGTTGTGAAAGTTAAGCCGATTAAAAGTTCGACCCCCGTTGAACTGACTCTGCCCCCCCCCCCCTCCCCATCCATCCCACACACACACACAACACATAAAACAACCCCCTTGATTCTTTAAATCTCATGCAACAAGCCCCTTATCTATCCTTATACCTATTAACGTTAATATGTTTGCGATAAAACAACAACAAATAAAAAAAAAAAAAAGAGAATGAAAGAAATAAAATTGGGGAAAAATCCTTGTTACATTGTATAAAGATCAATGACTGGGTAAAAACGCAGGTGCAAAACTAATCACATTAATAAGAATAATATAATCTTCTCAAATGTAATGTATTGTTAAATTAGCCTCGTTGGAGATTTGATGGAATTAATTTTACTGGGGAAGCTACAATAATATAATTTTATTGGCGATAATAAGTAAGGCAAAATAAGTTAATGCTAAAGTGGTAATTCGCAATAACTGTAAAACAGTAATTGTAAAGTACTGTACTGGTTCAGAAGGATAAACAGGGACTGATTCAACAAAATCGAAATTCTATACAGAACAGAAAAAAATAAAATTAAAAGCGAGTAAAAATAATTATTGCTATTTTACGAGAATTGAAGAGCGTTAACGAGTAAATTTTTGCTAAATTTAACCAACTAAAAGAAACTTTTTAAAATATTTTACCGGTATTAGCACGAGAATGAGTGAAACTTGAACATTGAAATTTTGGGACTGACTCGCATTTGCCCCAAATGAGATTCAAAATGCTCTTTTAAGACTTAATAATGCAACAAATATTAAAAATTATTGCGGAGATGATTTACAAAAATAGCTCAAAATAAAACAACTAAATACAAGGAATTCGCTAATTTTTATTTTCTATCTCCATTAAACTTGCTAAAAAGTAAATATTATAATTTTGTTGAATAGCATAAAAACTAAAACCCAAAACTTCATCAAATTAACTCATAAAAAAACCCCCAACTCAAACACGTAGGCGCATATTAAGATGATGCTAGTAACTGTATCTGATACTGTAATTTAATACCCGTACAGTATGATAGAAAAAAAATTCAAAACCGACGTCCAACTAAATACTGTAATAGAAAATTATATAATAAAAATTTTAAAAAACATAATAATTACAGTACATAGAGGTTCCATTAAATTTTGCCATTTTGATCTTTCTAAATTTTACGAAAGAATATTTTTTTAAAACAGTTAATAATGTAAACTTTTTGCTTCATTATTAAGTTTATCTCACCCTTTGAATTCTGAATTTGCAATCGTCAAAATTATTATTCCCTGACGGATGCGAAAAACATCATCACTAAATTCAAGTTAGAGACCAATCCCTATTCAACATCATCGTCAATAATGCATTAAAACGCGACCTAAAAGCGTGTGCAATATAATTTCATTAAATTTTTAAACAGTTTATGACGAAAGAAAAAAAAAAACAAAGCAATGAAAATACAGTATATCTAATAATCTTATCTTTTAAAAGCATTAAAATACTCGTTCATGTTTAGCAGACTTAAAATAAAACATCCGCCCAAGTAAATTATACACTGTCATTCAAAATAAATATCCCGCCCACACTAATAACTATATTGGAATAGAAAAATAAATGTAATTCCATATTAAAAATGTATGCCTAATCTAAAATTGGAAACCTACTTTTAATTACGTGATCGAAACAGTATATTAAAATAATACGGTTGGCGTGCCACTATAAACGTTATTATTTACCTGAAATGAAACACGTGTTTCAAAAAAATTAAAGAGAATGTAATGAAGTTGTTGACAGTAGTTTGTTTCTTTCTTCTTCTTCGTCTCCTTTCTTATTAAAAGAGTTCCAATTTTAGCGGCGAAACTTAAAACTTTCGGGGGTTTTATTATCGTAATTAAGCCCTGATCACCTCGATAAATGTGTCTTGCAAATTTTGTCTTAGCGAAAAGAACAAGTTCGATGACTTAAAAAACCAAAAAAAAAAAAAATAATAATAATTATTTTGGAAATAGGCAAATGTGTAGGAGTCGCAGAGAAAAATCGATTACTGCATTTGATTGGTTTGTTTTACTTATCTAAACACAAGCTCGAACGTCGGAAAGGGCATCATCTTAATAACATCTACACACGACGCAGAACGATGAAGACGGAGAGAAGAAGATGCTAAATCGAACTAGTTGAAGAGAACAATTTTGTTTGAAGATGATGTCGAAGGATAATCGAATATCGTCGTTTCGGAATTAAGGTGACACCCTCTAGATATTCGATTAATAAAGTTTGAAATTGAGAAGCGGAACAGATCTTTCTACCTCCGGATTCGTAGTACAGTAGCCTACATGTACAGTAGTTGAAATTGTATGCGCGTTAACGTGCATTTTTTCATTTATTTATAAAGAAAATATTTATGTTTATCAGGTAGAAAAAACCTCAACTTGTCGCTTTTGAAGATAGGCTATTCGTAAGATAAACGAAAATAACTAACACATTTTCCGTTTTAAAAGATAATTTTAAAATTAATTTAAGTAAAAATATGATAATGTAAGTTAAATACTATTAAATGATAATATTGAATGTTTCGAATGCTAATTTTTTAAATTAATTATTCGTTAAACCGCATTAAAATTTATTTCCTAAAAATTTGATAATTACAATAACGTGAAAAGTAAATAGAAACTAATTCCAATAAAATGGAATTCATAAAAAATAAATTTTTATCAAAGTTTTATTTAATAAATAAAAATGGTAAATGCACGGCATTGTTTTCAAGAGAGCTTTAAAAGTTCAAATAAAAGATTTTTAAGTGCAATATCAATATTGAAATCAATACGTGAAAAAAAAAATCAATTGCTATCTAAATTAAAATAATTTAATACAGTAGCAAAAATATTGCAAAAAAAAAAAAAAGCACATAAAAATCAATTCTGGGCCTATTTCGGATGATCGAAAACTCGGATTTGCTCAACAAAACCAAATATGCAATATCAAGGTACTGTTTTGCGTCCCAAGAAAAAAATAGCAAATCACTGTCCCCAGCTTTTTTTTTAAAACCGAATGATATGTAATTTCTACATACAGTATTTTCTAATTAAATTCTTAATTATATTGCAAACCTTAATAAAAAAAATTAAAAACGTGCCATATTAAATTATATGGCATTGTTTAAGTCTATTTGTTAATAATTTGTATTTTAAAATAAACCACATTTAATTTATGAGTAAAATAACCCAAAACATCTTCGATAAATATAGTAAATTTGTAACAGAAAATTCATCACCAGTGAAAATTCTACGCCTATATACTCGTAGAAACTAATGCATTCAAGTTTAGTTCACACAATTAAAGTTATCTTAAATAGCTAAATCTGGATATTTGAATCAGGTTAAGTTAATTTACATCCCGAAACGCGCAACATAGCAAAGTTATAAATCGGTTAAATAAATTAAAATTAAATTAGTAAAGATTAAATTAATTAACTAGTCGACGAAAATAAGCTTTGCCTAGTTAAATTACATTACTGTACTTTAACTTAGTCACTTCTGGTTTAATCCCGAAAAAACTTTTTTTTTTTATGAACTATGCATGACATAAAGATTTAATGTCCCTGAAGATACTTTTTACCGATTTTGGCTAAACGAGTAGAAGAAAGCAAAAATAAACATTATTTTTTGCTGCAAGCTTATGCTTACTTCTGAAACTTAGATAGACATTACTCCACAAAAATAAAAACACACGGTAGTTGAATGTCAGTTCGGCAAGGTTTTCACGCTAAAAAGCCGCCCAAAGAACCAAGTAAAATCACGTCAAAGTTACCTTTTTTTTCTAAAGGAATAAAAACACACCTTAAAACTACTGTATATAAAAAAAGTTGATGGATGAACGATCGAGGTTTTTCCAAATAGATATTGCGAAAAGATAAAGTGCGACATAATATCCAGTGCTTGTATATATATGCCGAGAAAATAAGTGTGAAATTCCAAGCAAAGTCACTCTATCTAACTCTCAGCTGAGGTAACCCAATTCCATTAATACGTACGACTTCCAAAACAAGATTACCTTTTCAATCTCACCCAAAAGTAGCGAATGAGTAGAGAGAGAAAGAGAGAAAGAGTGGGGAAGTACAGTAGTGAGTTGGAAAAGTGTTGTGTGTTTGTGTGCGTATGGCAGTGGGATGCGAAAGAAAGAAAATAAAGAGTGAGGAGGACATTTAATGGTTCAAACAAGATCCGACGACACCAATTTCAGGCGATAAAATCACGTAATTTAGGAGCAATTAAAAGTAATTGCGTAGGCGTAATCTGTAAAAGGGCCACTTGAGAAACTGTTTTCCCGCTTTCTCTTTTTTTCTCTCTCTATCTTTTCTCTCTGACGACGTCATCCTTAATTCACAATGCCACACATTGCAAGCGTCTGTATACAAACATTTTTCTTTTTCCGCACAAATTAAACCCGCTGCTTGCACTCTTTTAAAAGCTCTAATCCTTTCCGTTAAAACAGCATTGAAATCGACGTCATTTGCAAACTCGACCTCTTAACCGTCGAAATACCCGAATCAACACTCTTTTTTTTTTTCTTCTTCTTCTTCTTCATTTCTCCTCGTGTTATGACTCGATCATTGTATAAAACGTCGTATTGACGTAATCGGACGAGATTAAGTGGGCGCGGAACGAGTTAATCCTGGACGGAACGCCGCGCGTGAACCCTGCTGGACGAACCGCCTTGACTTGGGTAAATGGAGAGCGGCTCAAGTTCAATCGACACGCAAATGGCTTCTCTCTTACGAACCAATAAAATGGGTGTTATGGGGGAAAAAGAGCTTTTCTGCCAATCGAACGCAAATGCGATTCTGATAGATCCTGTTGAAAATACCAAGCGCGCGTCCTTCGTTTTACGCGATAAAAATTGGCAATTGGCACGCGCTTAAGTTTAATACGAAGTGACGCAAACTTACTTGTTCTAATTAACATTTTGGTCTTCAAACATCTGTTCAAAATGCGAGTGGTTAGGTCTATTAAAAGCGACGAAACTTCCGAGTTTACGAATGAACACAAATTGGCATTAAAAGTTTAGCATTTTTACATGGGAATTGTAATTAACGTATAAACTCAACAAAATAGTAATATGCATAAATAGCGCCAAAGATAAGTCAAATTGCCGCCTATTAAGAAAAAAAACCCGAGTATTTATAAATACAGTACAGTATGTAAATACAGTAGTTCATAGTTAAATTATTCATGGTTGTTAAATACCGGTATGAATTTTATTTTAATTATTGGATCAATCATAATAACTGCATACGGTATTGGAAAAATCTAATTTTTCTTTAAAAAAAGTTTCTTTGTTTTTAAAATTTACGCCTAAATACATGGCTACTATTCAAAACTGGTCCACACTCCACTTTTCAAAAAATATCGTTAATTAGCCGTTTATAACATCTTTTATAAGGGTATCCTAACTTAATTTCTAAAGAATTATTTGTTTCTGATTTTTTATTCATGTTGCTTATTTATACAGTAGGCAATTTGCCACAAAAACACACGTTGCAAATACGTCATAAATAGATGTACCGGTAACAATAAAAATGTGAATAATTTAAATATAAACAAATTACATCTGTTGCTGGCGGCAGAGAACTATGACAGTCAGAATGCCGTCTATAAACTATTGTTATTTTCGAAACTAATGTAATTTCAGACAAAAATTGGTAAACTAAAAAATGCACTAAAGCCTCCATAGAAAGAAAGTCTTTTGCAATGTTTGGAGTTTTTTTTTAAAAAATAAAAAATAAACTCGGCTAAAAGTATAGTATTATGTTGCAAGTTTAGAATAACGACAAAAACTGTAAGTCCATGTAATAAAATATGATGGATACAATAAAATCTTTTAAAAAAATCATCGTATAGGACTTAAAATTTTATTTTTATTTAAAAAAAAAAGTTGTTAAAATTACGTAATAAAACTATTAGTACCGGTTAAAGAAATTGTTTTAAAATGTTATAAAAGTACTGTAATCAAGAATAATACAAGAACTTGTTAAAAAATGATATAAACAGCTGCTTGAAAATATATAACCATTGCTATACAGTACATGGTGTGTTTTAATAAAAGTTTGTATTTTTCATCTTCAAAATACAGTAGATGAATAAGAAAACTACTCAACAAATGAGACCACAATGTCATCTATTTTGGTCAATCACAGCTTTAAGCCAAGGGCCCAAAGAGTCACTTTCCAAATATATTTTCAATACAATAAAAGAAAATCCCAATACTAAGATCTTCGGAGACCCTTCGAAAAGCCATCAAAAACTTAAAAAACATAAAATTTCGCTTTGACGGCAATGATAAAATTGTGATTCACTAAAATGTATAGTACATGGTTCCCCTTTTAAGATTCCGTCACCGTTATTAAAAGTATGGGAAATAGTTTCCTTTGATGAATAGTTTTCCAAAGCATCTATTGTACTTTGAATAGGCTAGCATTAAATTTAACATTTGCAATAAATACAAAGCTTTATTAAAACAATACGTTTCATTACATTTTTTTTGCCACACCATGTATGTAGCCTAATAGTCATTCAATAATAATTTCTTATCTATTTTCGTTTTTTCTAGAGATTTTTTCCGCGAAAACCATTTGACGCACTTCGGGTTAAATAAAACACATTATAAAACAAAATGATCTCCAGCGTAACGTAATAAAGTTGAAAGCTGTTCAAAAGCAATGATAATAAATAACGTCAAGTAAAACAACCAATTTAATAACTCTCGTTATAATAATTTTCACAATAGAAAATTTGAAATACAGTATTTTGAAACAGTCAACGCTGACAGGTGAAGTTGAACTGACAAGTGTTAAATAGGAAAACTGCTTACCTTTTATTTATTTATTTTTTTTTTAAAAAAAAAAAAGAACGTACCGGTAATACAAAAAAAGAGGCTGGCTCTCACCGGGTTTTTCAAATAATAATAAAAAATATAAGGAGAGGGGTGGGGAAAAAAAAGGCCGATAAATAATCAAAACAGGGTGATTTATTATGAAGAACGGATGTATTGTCAAACACGCAACCATAAATCATAGCTCAAATCACTCGAAGCATTTGTAATGAAGGTGGAAATTTGCATTTTATTTGAAACATTAGAGAGAGAAAGAGAGAAGGAAGGAGAGAGAGAGAGAGATAGATAGAGATAGGTGTTGAAATTGACGTTTATGTGAGACAGGACTAGGACTTTGGCCGGAGCTTTGGATATAGAGATACTGTAGTAGTTGCGGTGCCGCCACCTTCCATCATCAACAAAACCATAGAAAAACATCTAGAAAAACAGCTACAAAACCTTTCAAACATGATCGATAGCCGATACAATAAACATCAATGCCTTGCTTATATAAGAAAAAAAAAAAAATAATAAATAAAAAAACATTTTTTTTTCCAAACCAACAACAAAAAAATTGCTGCTGCTATGTAATATATCAATGAGGACGGAATTAGATATGAAAAACTAGAAAATTGAAGAGATTTTTTTTTGTTGGGTTAAAACTTAACAAAAAAAAAAAAATAAAATACAATGTAAAAATCGGGAAAAATAAATAATACAATAAACCTTACATTTACGCGAGTTTTCACTTACGCGAATTTAAAATATAGGCGAATAATGTTTTCCTATTAGGTTTCTAAATGTAAAATATGCTATTCAGGTATAAATCAATATTAACTGTTTTTTTTTTTTAAATTCAATTTTTTCCTCTCAACGTATTCATAATTTTTGAAAAATATTAAATACAGTATCTTTAAAAAAAAAACACCCCAAAAAAAATAATTATCGGTATACAATGTACCGTACGGGTATTCCAAGAACTGTTTACAAATTATTTAAAAGACTTCATAACTTTAATTTTATTTATCACTTTTTAAACATTGGCGCAAATCGAGGGTTTATTGTATTATAAATAATAGATTTTTTTTTTAAAAAAAAAACTGATTTTAAAACACTCAGTGAGCGAAACTGTTGAAACCAATCAATCAGTGTTTGAAAACGTATAATAACAAATCGATCAAAGAAAATAATAAATAAATCAAGAGTGATGACACGCACTCGTGCTATCGTATTTCCATCTTGAGTTCATCTTCCTTCAATTATTAACTCCCAATCAAACAGCCAAAAATTAAGTAGTCTACTGTATATTTTGTTGTTTCCTCCTCCATCTCCAACATTAATGTCTTTCCATCATTTATTTTAACACGCGGTATCTTCAATATTATATTATTTCGATAAAAAAAAAAAGAGCAAAAAAACAAATGTGAAGACACCGCCCGGAATCACCTTCTCTTAATATTGTCAATCTAAACATTTGCTGTCAATATCATTAACTTTAACCGCCCATCACAATTTTGTACAAACATTTTTCATATGATTAAGGACACTATATATATAAAAAAAAGTTTTCGTAATAATTATTCATGATTTTTTTTTTTTGCTCCTCTGGGTTAATTAAGGCTCATCTTTCGTCGCTATTATCTTCTGTTTGTTTGTTTTTTATGTAAAGTTTTATATACATTTTATGTACACGTAGATATAAGGGGGGTGGGGGGGAAATAGCATGTGAACGCGCGTATGAATTCCGAGATACAACGCGGCGTGACGTCATCATAAGAGCAGGAAACGACGCGAATGGGCACACATCCGGGGTCGTAGATTATTACACTCGCACTTTATTTTTTTTAAAGAAATTTTTATTTTTTCCATTCCAATTGCTGCTCCATTCGCACGTTTTCAGGTCCTATGCACGTTTGTCTATGACGTTATTCCCGCCGTCAGGGTCGCTTCTCCCACGTGTTGGCTACCAATAGGATAGAAAGATAGAAAAAAAGTACATATAAATATCCAAGAAATAAAAAGATAAAGTAGGCGAACGACCTAAGTGAGGTTAAGTTGATCACAAATCAAGAGTGATAAATGAAGGAGAAAGCGATGTAAAGAAAAGAAAAAGAAAAAAAAAATATATATATAAAAGGTTAGGGCTCTGTTTCTCACCTTGATAGAACTTGCTACTGTACATGGTCGGACATTTGGACTCCTGCAGCATCCGTAGAAAGACAGATAGAAATAGAAAGCAGAGGAGAAAAAGAAAGAAAAACATAGATATTACAAGAGAGCCAACAACAAATCGATGACAAGTAATAAAAACAACATATAATTCCGAAATTTCCCCTTCGCTAACCTTTCACTTACAAATACAATAAAACAATAGTCATATATATCTATATAAAAAAAGTAAACAAATCGAGCAAATTCAATCCCATATTCCATTAAATTGCAAACCCGAAATAAAGCTGAAGTCTTATTATTGTTATTTTTTTTTGTTTTATTTATTTATTATTTTGCTTCTTCTTTTTCCAATCTTTTTTTTTTTTTTGCTTGTTTGTTTCCATTATTTGTTTTCGACCTCGTCAATTCTCCGCCTACTTATAACTACAGGCAGTAGTTGGATAACGGGATTTTATTCAATAGCACATACTTTATTAACAGTTTTACATATTTATTTTACCTGGGCAATAATTAAATTGTTGGAACCAAAACCCCAGGACCAAATAAAAAGACTGTTCCGCTAAGTACTTGTTTTCTACTTTAACTACCATAGTTGCTTAGTAGTCACTTTAACTGCGCATTGTTTCTGTTTTCAATATAAAGTTATTAATACTGTAAAACGTAAAGTAATTATAATAAAAAAAAATTTTTCTAGCTGTTGTGTCGCTAAAGTGCTGATGTTTTCATCATGAGTTGTGCATGTCCATGAAAACATAGCAATTGCTGAAGTAAGCTAAATGAGCTAAAGCTACATTTATTAATTTCACAAAATTAATAAATAAATTTATATGGGTAGATCTGGGTATCCAACCATTCTGTTTTATACAAGTTTTACTGTATAACCAAATTATTAAAATAAAATGTGTATAAATTAGCAAAATTAATCATCTTTTTTTCCTTAAATAAATTTTTTGCATTTCAAAAATATTTAAAATATTAATTTTAATAAGCCATTCATCAAAATTTTTACCTTTATCTAAAACTTTTCCCCAATAAAATGATTAAATTCGCGATTAAATTTCGTTAATAAGTTTATGTAAATTTTAATTTTATTTCTGTAGTAATGCCATTGGCTTTAAAGAACCACTGTGCACTATTTGGCTTTCTTCGATTATGAATGTTTGATCTACGCACTATTTTTTCTTTTTTAGAACGCAATATTTTACTTTTAGGAACGCGTTCTAACGAAATACAAGTAACGCGATATTCTACAACTCGCAACCCACACAAACTTAAATAAGTACCATATATACGGTACGAGTATATATATTTTGTTGTTGCAAAAAGACGCTTAGTAATTTTGTCATTTGATGATTAATGCGAGGAACGCAAGCGCCGGAAATATTAAAAATAACGCCGCGTTCAAACGAAGAAAATATAAATTATAAGATTTTTCAAGTGCGAGTAACTTTACGAAAGCTCATTTAAAAGAAGATGAATTAAAAGAAGGTGTATATGCTCAGCTACTTAAAGATCTAAATAACTTAAGTTTATGCAAAAAAGAAGAAGAAAAAAATAAATAAAAATAAACTGTGATTTGCATACACCGCGGAGGTTTCGACGAGGGAGAAAAGATGAAGGAGCGAAGGGGATGGGGAAGAGGGATAGAGATGGTTTGTAAATAAAAATTTGTGCAAACCCAACAAAATTTAATTTATATGGAAAGTGCGATAATTCTGCAACGTTTACGAGCGGAACTAACGGATTTGGCATACTAACTTTTTAAGCATATAATCGCCATAATTTAATCCGACGTTTCTCATTCGCCCAAATATGACTTTGATCAAATTACTCCAACATGCTTGTTTGTTATAGAAAATAACGTCGATTCCCCGGAGAGATATTTTGCGATGTAAATAACCCCCCGGATAGAATATTGTATAGCGTTTTGACAGATTCGAATACCCCCCCCCCCCCTCTAACAGATCAATCGATGCCATCGTTTAATAAAGCAACGTGTATTCATCGGTCTATTGATCAACCACCCACTCCCTCCCTCACTCACCTAGGAAACCTTATATAAGAGAATTTTTTTTTTTAAATTAATAATTGTTTTTGAAATACGATACAAAGAATATTTAAAAAGTAAAAATCAAAATAATTGACAGAAATTTAATATTGCAAGTAGTAAATATATGTTAGAGCGGGTTAAACTTCAAGATAATTTATTGCTTATGACGTTATCAAAAGAGAGAAGAAAAAAAATTATATTTTGAGCGCACGTTAAATTATGGATCAATCAATAATATAAAATTTTTTTTTTACCTTATTTATAATAAAAATGGTAATGGATTTTGTTTATTTAATTATAAAGGAGTGTAACGAGTTTTCAGCGTGAAAACTTTGCTGAGCTGACGCGTAACGTTTGAACGCTTACAAATTCTTCTTAGGAAAAGAGGCTTTGCGCAATCATCTGCCCTGAATAATGTCTAGCTGAAAATCTGCTAAATTTGGAAGTTCCAGCAGTAAGCCAAAGCTGCGACAAGTGTTAAAATCAAGTGTACAAGTTCAGAGAATCAGATATATTATCCTACGGAAAAATTTGGATTAATTTGCAATTTTTCCACGCAATTTAATCTGCGACTCGTGTATTGTATGATGAAATGTTTTGAATATAAAGACATAATGACGTATAAGTAGAACTTAAGATGATGAATTCGCGTGTGGTAAGCGATTTTCTGTTGATAAATCACAATACAACAGCAAAATCTATGTATCCGAATGTTTTTGCCAAAAGTCCTTTCAAATTCATTTTTAACAAAATTTCAATTTTAATTATTCTTAAAATTGATAAAGAGTTTTAATGAATAACACTAATAAAATTATAACTTATCAAATAAAGGACTGCTTAAATAAAAATGTATCCGATAATAAGAGTTTGCCTATTTCATATTCATAAAACGCCGGCTATTTATTGCTGCAATTTTGATATACAAATTAGGCTACTGTATGTATCTTAACCAATTCTTAAGTAATAACAATGAATAAGAAAATAACCGCAACTATCACCTTTCAATTAATTTTATTATTTATTCGCATGTTTCAACAAATGTTTTGTAGCACGAAAAGTTTATTTAACTTTTTTAACATGCAGATTTTTTTTTACTGCAGGAAAAATTTAATATTCTACAGTATGTTAGAACTGAGGATAATTCATCGCAAGTGACAATCTGTACTAGTAGTTGAAGAAAAAATAAAAAAAAGAAGAATAAACGTCAAATTATAAACCAATTTAATAAAATTAAACATTTATTTTAAACAAAATTTAATAAACGTGTACGTCTGCAATCTGCATTTTGCAAGCCTACAGTAAATCTATTTAAATTTTAAATTATTTATAAAACAAAAATAAAATTTTTAACAAATAATATCTACTGTATTTTTGTATGCATATTTTAAAAATGCAAAAGCTTCAAAAAAAATGCAATCGGAAGAAGGTACGGTATAATGTTTACAGCATATTGAAATAAAAGTTAGTAGCATTAAAAATGTACGAAAAATGATTTCGATCGACATTGCGAACCAAAAAACTCGTAAAATTAAAAAAAAAATTGCGTAGTAAACCAAATAATTGCAAAATATACGTTAGCATAATCAATTTATGAAACGTTGAAACTTTAATTTATTTTTATAGTATGAACTTCTCATTTACGTTCGAAGTAATTGAGTAACGCGCCATTTACTTCTGGTTTTAGACTATTAATTCCAGAGGAAGAAAAAAAAAACTTATATACAAAAAAACTTATGGTTATATTAAGGTAAAAATCAATTTTTGCAAATTCTAAAAGTCACGAGTCATCGATTTTAATTATTGTGATGCTCGAAACCTCGCGCAGAAATTAATTTGACTAGACGATTTTTCATATTTAAAGAAATAAATACTTATTTAAATATTTAACCAAATAATAAACTAGCAAAAATAATTTTCGTTTTAATTATTCCAAAAAATTAATGGTTATTTTTAGAACTGTCAAAATATTTGCATACTAGTAGCATATTATTTTATAAAAAAAAATTCGAAAAGTTCTCAAAACGGTCTATTATTATGATATATCGAATAATAAACACAAAATTTGTACAGTACAGTATTAGAAAAATGTTAAACTTTGAATCCTGTACATAATATTTAAATTTGTTTAAATTATAATTACTGTACATTAAAAATTCCAACCGTACCGCTTTCAGAAAAATAAAATACAATAGAACTCAGTAATAACGACATCGAAGGTGGCCGCGTAATTTATGGCGCCGTAACCTAAAATCCATACAACATTTGAGAGCAATTAGTGGATTTGCAAAAAATCCCTTGAACGAACGCCATAATTATGCAATAATAGGTATTAGCTTGCAGTAACCACCGTTATCCGTACCGTAAACCCATTTCACTTTCCCCCTTATTCTATAGGTGTCCCAATAACAGCGAAAATTTTACATTTTAACCTAGAGCAGTCATATTTTGGAATTGTCATCTACTGTAATTACTTAAAAATTACGAATAACTTTGTGGAGAACAACAAGTTTCCAAAACGAGTGCAAATCATATAATAGTATTACAAGTATAAACTTGTAAAATGCGATTTTTAAGGTAAAATAAAAAGCAATGTCAATCACATGGAAATCGCTGTTCAAACGTGATTACAAGCTCGTTGCAGTAGGTTTGGACAGGATGGCAACATCTGCCACCCAAGTAGTGACCTATTGTTAAATTAAACGCTCATTCCAACAATCCACAAATGATTCAAAAATCTAAAAAAATCAGCATATTATTATTTTATTTTAGATGTCGCATTCAGGTTTATATGGACAGCGAGAAATAGAGACACACAAAAGTCAATACAGTATGTTATTAAAAATTTAGCTAATAGATTTTGCTGAAATTTTATTCCAAACATAATTCCCAAGTCAAAACTATGGGTTGGAGTACCAGAAAAAAAAAACACACAAAAATAGCCTAGCGCATTTTAAATTAACAGCTCGAAACTTCATTAATAAAGCATATTAATACATGTACCGGTAATTGTCGATAGAGCGGGTTACAATACAAGTCGATTTTAATCTTTTCAAAACATTTCTATAGAAAATTATGTAGGCTAAGTGTACTGGAAATAGAAAAAAAAAAATAATGCACGTTTCGCTAATATAAAAATAGTAATAGCGTGGTTTTGAATGCAAAGTATAAAAGCGGGTCGTTTGACGCTTCATAAAAATCCCAAACGCGCGCCTTATATCCTTTAAAAAATTATTCCAAAATCTAAAATATGATTAAATCCAGACAAAGAATACGCACGTTGCGGCAAACATAAACACAATACTTTTCATAAATAACCAAAATAAATCGACTCAAATCTAAAGGTAAAGAATAAAATAAAAATTCCATTCCCGTCTTTTATAAAAAGTTTTTATTTCGAGTCATTTGAAAAATTGAAAATAAAAAATAAAAAAATTAACATATTATTTAAAGGTTGTTGTTATGAGTAAAAGTAAAGTCGTTAAACTCTGCTCGGATGTTACTAGAATAATTTGATATATTTTATTAAACGATCGATATATTCCAGGTATTATTCGCGTAAAAGAACGAAACAAAAAAAAATCTGCTTTATAATTCGATTAATATCAGCGTCGCTTCGAAAATAATGCAAAATCGACAATAACAACAGCAACAACAATAAAAGCGGCAGCAGCAGCCTCCTCGCATCCATTTTTCCATTTCCGGTTTTTCACCCATCCACTCCCCTACTCTATCCTCTCGCGTGAGAGAAGCGTCACCTGTCACACGTCGATGCAAATACAACTAAATGTTGATACAGCGAACGTTAATAGAACGAAAAACACTGAACTTTTTTTGAATACAACCGAAAATATCGATTGAAATGACAACTTCCGTTTCAAGTTCCGTTGCAAAAAAATGATTGATATAACGAATATATATATATTTTTTTAAATAAATAAGTGGCAAAAAACTTTTTTTTTGACATCATTCAAAAGTATATGTGCAGTAATCCCACGTCATACGCGGATTTACCTCACGCGATTGAGATTTGCCTGCCAAATATTTTGTTATACGCGGTTTGCCAATCAATTTATGCAGCAAGTATTTTTATCAGTGAGTCTAATCTTCTTATACGCTGCATATTACAGAGGCCACCGCGCAAATTCGCGAATTATACTCCTTCATAAAAATGAAAGTTAGTTGCGCCATCACCCCTAATCAGATGGAGTAGTTTTGGGGTTTCACAATGTACATATTTTGCGCTTCTTAAGCTCGGCTATTATTTTTACATTTTCGTGTTTCCTTTTCATCTATAGTGGTACCTAAACTTAGGCCCATTAACACCATCTACTGTAAGTTAGTAACCGCAGTTTCATAACAACTTAACCCCACCAATATTTATTTGTAATAATACAGTAGCCTATGTGTAAATGTGCCAATATTTTCATAAGAAATCTTCATTATCTGAAATGTATACGGAGTAGCATAAAAATAATAAAGCTTCTGTAATACCGTAAAACTTTTGTTTCAATTCCATACATTAAAATTAATGCTAGCTTGTTCAAAGTAGATTCTTAGAAAAGCCACTCACCAAAAGAGACTCTTCCCTTACTCTTAATAATCGTCTTGGAACACTGCTTAGAAGTGGAACCTTGTTCAGCTGATCAGCCACCATTTACGCAACGTTGTTTATGATTTTAAAAAATGCCAAAATGTTTAATTTTTGGAATTTTTGAGGGAAAAAAAGTTTTTGAAAAGAGCTCAAAACTTTACTAGTTTCGAGATTTTGGGGCTTCGTATTATTGCCTCAACTGAAAATCCACTCGAAAAGTCGCTATTTAGACACTGTAGATCAACATTCAAAAGCTGTACCCGCCCAAATGTAAGCCTACATAGTTTTATTTCTAAAGTACCGGAACTGTTGCTAAAAGTATATGAGGTCTCAAAATTTCTCTGAAATACATGTACATTGAACGTCAAATCTGCAAAAATTTCGTGATTTTATAAAAAACTGTTAAATGCAACAAATAAAATAGCATTTTCGCAATTATTTATGAAAAGTTCTGCATATTGTTACTGTTGTTTTTTTAAACTAATCAACAAAAATTTCGATACAACGAAATTACGAATTGTCCCCTTCGTTTTATCGACATTGAAATTTTGTGCATGATAGAAAGCGAGAAACGGGGAAGTGGATTGTTAAGGGCCGTCCGGAATTTGCCTAAGATAAAGCCGAGTGCTTGAAAGAGATTTATTCGGGATTAATAATCGGAAACGCTTGATGCTGCTTGCGTTACCACGCCCAGAACTAAATCGCTGGCGGCGCCCTCTATCCACTAGAGATAGAGAGAGAAAGGGACGGGGGGATCAAACCCCCCCCCCCCCCCACTGCCGACGTGTACACAGGTGCTTTTCCGCTGAAATAAAATTCGTCTTCATTAAAAACGCGTTTATCACTCTAATAAATTCATCCATCATACGTCTAAGTGCCGAGCGGGATAAAAATAATGTAAGAGTTTAACGCCGGTGACGTCACCGATTAACCCCCGACGCTAGGAGATGAAAATAAAATCGATGGATCATTTGATGCTATATATCCGTTACGTGAGCTTTTATAAATTTAAATCACACGTACACTCAGTTTCGCATTTTTACGAATAAATAAAAAGAAAAAAAAAATCTTCCTTTCGTCAATGAGCGCCATATGCGTCATGAATAAATCATTGATATATTATTCAAATGCTGAGTTGAAAAATATGCTTCACCAAAATAAAAAAAAAAAATGACGCTGTTTAAGGAAGCGTTTAAATCTTTACAAGTAATAAAATAAAATAAGACGTTTTGTGTATTTTTTGGCTTGGGGGAAAAAAAGGAAATATCTTAATTAAAGCCGGGGCAATTTTTCCGTTTTGGAACATTTACATATTATTATTATGAAACTAATTATTAATGTTGTTTCAACATTATTATGATTTTTTTTCCGTCTCGGAAATCATATTTGTTAAAATGAATTAGCTTATCTTTCTTAATTTTAAGAATAATAAATATATATAAAAGGACCTGCGGTAATTTCTATTACTAAGCAAATTAAAGCGCCGCAGAATCGTTTTTTTTTTTCGCTCTCTTTTTTGAAATGAAAACACGAATTCATAAATAAACATAAGTTGTGATGTTCATCAATTCTAATTAGTCGCTTAAAATGAGTTATTTCTTTTCAGTTAACTAATTCGACGGAGGATTATTACATGTAGTTATCCCCTCCGCACAACAAAATGAATAAATAAACAATAATTAAGAAATTATATTCAGACAAATTAAAATACATTTATATAGCACAATTTCGTCTAAAAATAATTTAATATTCGTATAAAGCAAATCTAATAATGAGTAATTCGATTGAATTTTGATTTTAAACCCTGTTTAGCATAATGCTCGTGTAAACCATAACTAAAACCATAACTACGGTAACGTTGTTAGTACATAATCAATACAGTTTATTCCTGTAAAAAATTTTAAGAGAATAATTTAATATTATAATTCGCTTTAAAGACGAATGCGGCGCAAAATTATAGTGTAATGACGTACGCCAGCAATCTCGCTCGTAAAAAAGTAAATACAATCATGTAACTCATTAAAACGAATTTGTTAGTAGAATGGAAAAATATAACGAAACTTTTAATACAATAACGTTAAATGTACGACGGATATTTTAACAATCTAGAACGAAGTTCGCTTGATTTTAGTTAATTTTATTCCTTCCTATTTATAATGTCCCTTCACCATACTGACTTTCAGATGACTAACAATTAAAAAAAAAGTTTCTTAATAAATTATTATGATAGTACATGTACAACAAAGTTGCATTTTTTTAAAAAAAAAAATATATTTTATTAAAAACTTAATATAAACAACATAATAACCCATTCGCTTTTTTAGCTCGCTTACTTTTAAGTAAACCGTGAAGTCTTTTTTTCAGAACACCCATTTTATATTGATACGCCAGTAATCAAAAAAGTAATTACTGTATTTGTTAAAATCCTTGAAAATCGAAAAACCAATAAAAACAAAACATTTCTTTTCGCTGCGGTATTAATTCAATGTTAAAGATAAACACCCTCGTTTTACGCGGTAGATACGATATTGGAAATCTAAAATTTTAAAAAAAAATTAAAATGCTATACATCGTTTTGTTTCGGTTTTATTGCGTTTACAAAGGCAATTTGAATATTAATAATAGTACTGTAATCGATTAGCAAAAGCCAGGTTTGCTCAAAGAGCAGAATGCTGTTATATAAAATCTGTAGCGAAAAAACTTCGCAAAACTTTTGAGAGCATAATTATAATGAGATTTCATTCTATAAAAACTCCTTCGTGTTTACAAAAAAAAAATAAAAAATAAAATAAAATGCTAACATGAACTTTTTAAATTAGGTCCATAATAAAATTTTGTTATCTAACAAACTGTAAAATGTTTCATTTTTTTAAATGTCTGTTGTACGAATGTTATAATAGTTATGTACAGTCTGGTCTGCTTAATGTCCTGCACTTAAAGGAAATGGTTTCTAATGCATCACAGCGTGTGAGAGAGTACTTACATTTGTAAATTATTAAACGCAGCATGTTTTTTAAATGTTTTATGTTTTAATTCATTATTTTAGTGAATCATTTGGGGCCGATATGATTAAAATTAGCACACCTTCCGGATGCTGGAATTGAGTCGACTCAATCTTAAAAATTCCGTTAAAATAGAATATAATGTTGAATTGTAACCTCCAGAGCTCAGCCCTTAACAATGCCATTTGATCGGAGCCGAAAATAATATATTCCAGTCATAAAACTAGGTCAGAAATATGAATGCCCCCCGTTAAAAGGAAATGAAATCACAGACAGGAAAAAAATAATAATAATAATTTTGACGAGCTAAATATTGATTGAAATAGTAATGCGAGATGTTTCATTATGTTTGGTGAAGCAACTCGACTAATTAAAATCTATAGTCGATTGCAAATGAATATTTACAGAGTAACAGCATTCGCCAAATTACTATTCTATGAGTATTGTCCGCGTTCCATTTAATTATTTCAAATATATACTTTAATTTCAGCTTTAAAAATTAGTAGTTTCAGTCCTAAAAGTTTTAGTTTTAATTGTTCAAAAAAAAAAAAAATTCCCATTTTTGTTTAGAAAATTCTAACTTTAGCCTAAAAATTTTTGAACTTAAAAAATACAACAATCTAAACAATTGACTTGCAGTATTTTGTCTTAAAAATTTCCGGTTTTTTTAATTTTGTAAACCACGAGCGCTCAAAAATACAATAAAACTGCTCGGCCACTGTATTCACCGTGAGAGGTTGCTTTGAAGTTACATGACTTATAAAACGTCCCCTATTTACGTCATTTAAAAACTAATCAGATTAAGGTATATTTTCCTTTTTTCGTTTATCTCTCTCCCTTAAAAAAAAAATAAATAAACAAAAAATTGTAAATATATTTGCTAATTTATATAGGCGAGGCTTCTTCAAATGAAAATAATCGGAAGAAAAAAGATCGCTAGCAGCAAATTTGGTTTTACTTGGAAGTAAATGAAGTATATAAAAAAAAAACTCAAAATCTAATTAGAAAAATGTAAATAAACAAATAAAAATAGACCGCACAAATATATCCGCGCAATTTCAATTACGTTTTTCCTCCCACGATACATACATAATATCAACTGCGCATGTACAGGAAGTAAAAGAATGTGCGACTCTAAAACGATTGCTGACGTAATTAATGAATGTTGGTAAATTATTAAAACTTCCGCTCCAATTGCCATTTACAGCTCGCATTTAATTGTCACAACGTATTAGGGTCAGAGAAACTATTTAAATACATATTTAAAAGTTGAAGAAAAATAGTTCAGTAATCACGAAAATAAAAGTGAATGGGAAAAACCGTGTCTACTCATTCTCATCTATTGCATATCGAACGAGACATTTTTAATTCGTAAATTAAATTGCAAATTTAATATTCGCATTTTCGCATGGATAAAGGAGTTGTAAACAAAAAAAAATTGGATAATCATTCATTTCATATTTAAGTAAACATTTCCTTAACGTAAATAAGATGCGTTGACTCGTTAAAAACATTTACTTAAAATTAGATTCAAATTTTCGCTATAATATTCACTAGTATTATAAGTTTAGTCAATTTGGTCATGAATTTTCTCAAAGCTACGAATAAGAAAAAGCAAAGTTATCGTTAGAAACTAGACTCTATAGCGAAAGCTATAGTTTGTTTACACCGGAATCTTAAAACAGGTTTTAATCAGTGAAACTAGTTTCATACTTTGATGCAAAGACAAAAATGGTTAGCGGAGTTAGATTCACTTTCTACAAACCTGTTTCCACCAAACCTATTCTTACAAGTCGTTTCGCCAGTAATAAAAAAAAAAAAAAAAAAACGGAGGTTTTTCTTTTGTGAAACGTTAATGCTGCGAGTAATTTTAGTCAAAAGAGGCTTGACCGAACTGGTACAACTAAAACCCAATTACGGGTGAAAAATTAGTAATAGTGTACTAAATATATTTTTTTAATACCGGTTACAGTAATATCCGAACATTTACCAAATGTTCGGAAGTTTATGAGATTACGAAGTTTTCCAATACCGATACAGTGTGTAAATTATTTTTAGTAATAACGGAACAGTAACCGTCAATGTCACTAAAAAATTTCCTTCAAAGTAAATATAATTGTACATACTGTATATTAATAATTTCGTTGTTTAGAGCTAAAAAATTCTTCATTTTAATAAACGCCAATTGAAGCCAATCAGCAAGCTGCATAGTGTAATAGAGACGCGGAGCGCCATTTATACAGATAGCATGTAAACACCGACAGACCTGGAAACTATATACATGTACCGGTAATTATATAAATAACTTTAAAATAATAGCTAACTTATTAAATACTTTTAATTTTATTTTTAAATTGGATTATAATTTATTAACTTAATATATTTCTACTTATTTCCGGCAAAATAATTTCTTATACAATATATTTTTTTTTATATCTAAATGTTGCGATGAAAGTCTTAAATTAATTATTCAATATTCTAGGAATTTGTCGGAGTTGTTTCTAACCTCAAAATTACAATTTTTCAATTATTCGGTACATTTTTAAATTTTAAAAACGCTGTTTTATTTTTGAGTATGCCGCCCCTTAAAAGGAGGCAAACACTGCTAACGCTCGTATGCTGCTAGTTATTTACGCTTTTCGATTTTTGATTGATAATTTTTATGTTCAATAACTTCCGTTTCTTTCATATTATTTGTTAATCTTGAGTAATTATCTTTAAGTAATCAATGAAAAATAATACCGGTAATTGGAAATATTCAATTTGCTTTAATACAGTAGTACAGATTGTTTGAGATTTCCCTATTTTAACTAAAACAAGATCGGCAACCAATAAATTTTAAAAAAAAACCAATTTATCACTTTTTAGTTCATTATGAATGTTTATAATGAATAGCGATTTAACAAAAAAATAAAAACCCGGTTCAACATTTTCCGTTCGTTTAACTTGAATCAATAAATTCCAATATTTTCAATCGGCTCTGCTTATTTCAGTTCTATACCGTAATCGCATTGAAAAGCCATTCATTCTCAAAATGTTTGTGATAGAGAGGGAAGGGTAAGGGAAGTAGGTGGGGGGGAGGGGGAGAATTGATGGGCGCCATGACGTCACTCGATCCCAGCAATAAAAAAGTCTAAACAAGATCCGGTGGAAACAGGTCAAATGGGTTCCCCTTAAGTTAATCGATCGGATGAACAAACACGACATGAGCCGGTACCGCTCCGGTTCGTCAATCTCGCCACACCCACCCTTGCTTAACTCCCTACACGTACTTTAAAGCGAATTGAAATACAACATAAAATAAGTCTCAAGTTTTTGAAATTTCTCGGAAAAGTGTTTGGTACAAGTGGAAGAAGAAGTATCGGTTATCAGACACTTTCCCTTCTCGAACCACCCCCCCCGACCATCGCTAAACCCGCGCCCGCACCCATACAAAATCCCTTGGAGAAAAAGAACGGAATGTAGAGGTGTGATTAAGGGGACTTCCGGTTGTCATAGCAACCTTCGAGTAGCGTGTGTTTCTATCTATCCGTATGGAAGCTATCATCAGTTGAAAGAAACATAAAAATGGCTGCTCGCTATTTCGTTTTTCTACGCCGTAATCTCGAACAAAACAGATCCGTTGTGAAATGATGAAGAAGAACGATTTAAGCTTTTTTTCTTCTTCTTCCTCTTTCTTGCTCCCTTTTTATATATATAATAATAAATAAAAAAAAAATAAGAGCCAATTATTTATCGAGAGCTATGGGAAAGAAGAGAATGCTGGAAAGCGATCGAAAACAATAAACAGATAAGTTGTACACAACAATATAGAATTTATAGTTGAAATAGCACCTTCCGAACAAACGTATTGCAGACGTCTGTAAACGAAATAAGACATCCGGTTGAACCGGTAAGCAGACGTATGCCACCAAAGAATTACTGTTCCTAAAATTTTTTTTTTTTTTAAAAAAAACGAAGGGGGGTGTGTATACTTAAAAAAAAACTTAGTCAACCTTTAAATACGTTTTTATTGCTTCAGCCTGTTTTAGTATCTCTCTTTTGACTACCATGGGTTGAATATACTGCAGTAAAACCTGGGTAAAACGAACCCCGTATAAAAAGGAAAGCTAGAAACCAAAAAAAAAAAAAAAAAGCTGGGATCGCAATGTTAAAATGGCTATAAATCGGAAAACTTGTTTAACACGGAAATTGAATGCGATTTCAGTTCGAATGTCATAATAGAAACTGCTCAAAATGAAAAATAAAACAAAAAAAGAAAAGTTTCTCTGGGGAATCCACATACTGTAATGATATTTATGTCTATTGTTCCTGCCTTTATAATTAAGTTATTGATAACAAAAACTAATTAAAATCTTATTTTTATTCTACACTATCACCACACCAACAAAAAAATTAGAAAATTGCTTTATTTTATTAAATTTAATTTTCAGCAGTTACCGGTATATTTTTGAATTTTAATTTGCTGCAATTTTGTTACTCGTATATATAGTATGGTATTATGCAGTTATTCGCTTTAAATTTAATACAGCCCAAATATTTAAATTATAATAATTATTCTTCATAAGATCTTAATAGAATCTTTTAACGCAGCACTGAACACTAATCATTTAAGCACTCCTGTTGTTTGTAAATGATTAACATTAAAAAAAAAAAAAACTCGAAGGAACAAACACGAATCCAACTCGTTTATACTCGTAAAATATAAATGCAAGTGAGAAACCAAACAGATGAGTTTATTTAACTAACGGTATTTATTCTTCGGTTATCCTAAAATGGAAGTTCTAAAAGTAAGCGAGCGAATTTCATTTAAAATATAGAGCAAATATCAAATCTCAGATTTAGTGTTTCTTCAAAATAGCCTACTGATGATAAAAGCCAATTGCGATTCTCCCTTGTTTTCCGCGGTAGTAAAAGAGAGAGAAAGAGGAGATACCGTAACATAATAATAATATTATTGTACGCGTGTCGTGCGCTTAATCTGGAAACCGAATCTTAATTAGTTTACATTTTGAGTTAGCACACACAACACTAAATAAATCCTTAATTAGCCGACCTTCACCCACACCGCTTACGTGAGCGGTAGTTATGTTGTTGCAACATTATCAACGGCATTAAAATCTCCGAAAACAATTTAATTAATTCAAGAAATAATGGGTGGGCTACTTCTTTCATGTTCACCGAAACTCAAAGAGACGTTTTCCCTTTTTTACAAGCTCCGAAAGACTTTGATGTTTGGGTGTGTTTAGGTGCGCCCGAGCGTACCCTAAAATCAACATTAAACACCACATTTCCGTTTTAAAACGTAGTAGACTTCCACTTTTGCCTTTACATGTATTTACGACATTTGCATTTTACTTAGTAACGTGCAAATATTTTAATAGTGAAAATAACTTGCCAATAAACGAAATTCGCTTAAGATTAACCTAATTTGCATTCCATTTACTGTAGTGAATTTAGTGAATGTTTTTGTAGAGTATTAAATACATGTATTGCTTTAGCCTAATAATTTTTTTTTTGAGGTTTTTTTTTAAGTGCTTTTGTTTCGAGTGTTTTATGTTTATGTAGATAAGTAAACGTTTCTTTAGTTTAATAAGTATGTCCTTGAGTTTTTAAGTGTTTGTGTTTTGAGTGTTAAGAGTTTTCGGCAATAATTTTTTTAGTGTGTTTTTTTGTTTTTTTTTCAAATTTTCTCATTTCATTTCTTTTTTTTTTATTTTAAAAAAACTAATTAATTGTTATAAAAAATATAATGCTTCTTTTTTGCGTGTGGCGAGTGCTCATCAAAGAAAAGAGTGATTTAGTTAAAGTTTAATGTTTTCAGTACGGTAGCTATGTGTTGATTAGAAATTCGCAAATAAATGTTTTTTTTTTTTAATAAATAAATAAATAAAAACTTAGTACCGTAAGTGCTTTTATTTAATCAATAAAACTCATTTATACCTAAACGAAAAGTTTAGTAGGCCTACAACGCAGTTATAATTGTTTTCTTTTTTTTGTAAATTCAGTGCCTTTTTATACTGTAGCTATGTGATATTTGTGAGAGTTTAACTACTAATAATTATTAAGTACGGAAGGTAACCCTACAAAGCGAGAGTAACTGGTTAATAATATAAATACAGTACCAGTACAACAAAAATGGCGTATCAACTTCTTAATTCATTCGATACTAAAAATATTATTATTATTATTATACCGGTAGATATTTCTGTTTGAACCGTATAAAAAAGAGCGTGGGAATCAATTATGATCGTTCGAGAGATAAGTGCACTTGAACCGACAAACATGTTTTAGTCAGCTCTAATAAAAAGAAAAATTGAATCGTTGAAACTGCACTTCAATTCTTAAGAACTTAAATCCTAGTTCCATCACTTGAGGCTAAGGCTTCACTTTAGGCCTCGCCAAATAATATATTTTCAAATGATAAGACCGGCATTTCTCTTTTCAACCAATTTAAAAACCCTCCTAAATAAACTTTCTTTTTCCTCTCTCTCTCTACCTTTTATTTTATTTTTCTTTCAAAAAAATACAAAGAAAAGAAAAATTATATAAAAACTCCAAGTTAGAAAACATCATTTTTTTTAAAAAAAATAATAATAATAATAAAACTCTTGAAACAGCTTTTTATCGGTTGTTTCCCGCACAAAACAAGGAGATAAAACTTTCAATCCGGATGGAAAATCCGTAATAAAAAAAATCCTCTAAGAAACGGAAAAACTTAAAAATGCAAAATTAAATAATCAATTACGGCAAACGTTTTAATTACCGGTATGCAAAATCTCTGAACCATATTAACCCTTATAATTCTCGGGACAAGTTACTCGTACATTGCGCAAACACTCATCATGGGAAAATCCTAATACCGGTGATAAGCAGTTGTAATTTTTGATGTTTAAGATTCTTAAAATATTTGAGTAATATTATTGAAGCATTTTAATTTTATACAATAAAGATTTAAGTTTTCCAACTGTTAAACTTTTCCGGATTTTAAACAATCAGAATTTTAAAGTATGACCGCAAGACAGTGAACCTTCTCCGCAAAACCACCTCCGATTGAAACCCATTCCCGTTTCGTGATCACCTCAAATACGACCCTCCAATTTTCACGTGTTAATGCTTCTTCAAAAATAGACCACCTACATGTACAGTATACAGACATTTCAATCAGATCTCTATTTCAATACTGTACCATCGAATAGGTAGCGTAATTCTAAATACGTTAATTAAAATTTCTAGAAATACAGTATAATTCTAGACCAAAAACGAATACCGGTAGTCATAAAATTAAAAGTTTAATACCCGGTAGCAAAAAAACAGTATTTTTTTTTAAAAATTAAATCTATTTGAAACCTACTTTTATTCAGTTTCAGCCGTGTTCTCGAAACAGAGGTTTCATTCTATTGAAATTTGTTGACAGTTTTAAACATTAATGTCTAAAAAAAATCCAAAACAATTGTATAATTAATTTCAAACTGTCAGTATAAACAACTAACCAACAACCAAGGCAGTGCAACAAAATAATAATAAATTAACAGCTCGAATACTGGGATAATTACATGTATTTTCCTATTATGAATAATCTAAAAAAATAAAAATACAGTAAATGCGTTCAATAAATATTTTCTTTCATCAACAAAAAAAGAACTTAAAATCCTTTTTAGAAATAAATCCCATTTCCATTTAAAAAAAAAAAAAATCGAACAATTCTTTCAAAAAGTTTTCCGTACGTAACTTTTGGTTTAATCGAAAAATCTCAAAAAATGGTAAACTTTCGTAGCCAGACTGATCAAATCAAAGCGGCGCAACGCCTGCTTTCAGTTAAAAACTCTCCCCTTAAGTTACGTCTACAAACGACGGTTACGTTGTTATCGTTTCACAACGCGCGCACCCCTTTCATTCCTCCCTTAAGATTACATAGCAAAACGAGGGTGAGGTAGGTGTGGGTGGCAGAAGGATGAAGGACCATAAACAGTTCGACACAATAGACTCCTCTCCGCCATTTTTACTTTTTTTTACGACGCCCTAAATTCTTTCCACCCAATCTTGTTTATTTCGAGTGTGAAATTGAAATCCCCTCCCTCCTCCTACTAACCCCCTACCCTCCCATTCCTTTCCCAACACTCCCCCCCCCCCATGACGCTTAGTTATGGCCTACCTGCGGACTATAAGGCCGGCGAAAGTCGATATTCGTCCTCAGAGGCCGGTGATGGAGAGCTAATGGTGGCCGGAAGTTGTTGCCTAACGGCGCATTAGGCGATTCTTTGTCACCTTGCATCAACTCGCGCAGACCGTGCAACTAGAAAAAGAAAAAATATATATATAAAAAAAGATAACAAATGAGCGGAAGTCAATGTGTCAACATCAGGTGACGTTGCACTCGTTAATGTGTTTGTTAAAATGTCTCATCAAGTAGTGAAATTTTTACGCTGCCTTGTGTTGTTTATTTTTTTTTCTTTTAGTTCACGTGACACACGTTAACAACGTATTTGCAGTGTCAACAAACCGTAGAGTATATTTACTCAACACTACCAACATTTATACAGCCATAAAAAAAAATAATAAACAAGGGGTGAGAAAAAAAATACACACAAGACGCAAACTTCATCTCAGCTAACATCTCATTTTTAACTAATCAAATTGTAAAAGCGAAAAATCAGTAAATTGAGTTTTCCTTCGTCATTTTTTTGCCCCTCATCCGATTTTTGCGTTAAAAAAAAATAATGTTTTTCTCAATTACAGTTGGAAAGTTTAAGACAAAATAAAAAATATTAATAAAATAAAATTAAGATATACCAGTACATGTACTAAAATTGTATAAAAACAGAAGTTGTAAGGCTCGTGCACACAAAAGCTATGCGGTTAAGTGCGTTATTCACGCGATATTAATGTTAGAAAACGTTTTAAAAAAATTTTCTTTTAAAGATGCAAATACACATACGTATAGCCTACTCAACTTTACATAATAATAACAAAGTTAAGGTGCTTAATGGCGTTGTTAAATGGTAAACAAAAAACATTGTAGGCTCGCTACAACAGCGTTATCATT
This sequence comes from Polydesmus complanatus, assembly GCA_034692225.1. Taxonomy (NCBI): domain Eukaryota; kingdom Metazoa; phylum Arthropoda; class Diplopoda; order Polydesmida; family Polydesmidae; genus Polydesmus; species Polydesmus complanatus. The sequence goes on along the minus strand of JAQGAZ010000601.1, from coordinate 147 downwards.
CCTCTTCGATAAGATAAACAATATAAAAGCCTAAAGCGAATACAGTATACAGTACATACACAGTGTGGCATTATTAAAAAAGTCTAAAACAATGTTTACACCTTCAATGTAGATGTCTAGGAAAGTTACTCATCAAAAGAGCCTCTT
>JAQGAZ010000600.1:0-52789 GCA_034692225.1 Polydesmus complanatus | reverse complement strand
CACCTTTGCAATAAAAAAAATAGAAACTTATAATACAAACACATTTACATTTAAAAACATTCAATAATAATATATTAAGCTTCCAGTATTTTATTTCTGTTATTAATACACTGTATCACTAATATAATTATCGTTACCCTAAAGAGAAAATCGGCAAGAAACACACGTTAATTCACTTTTTTCAAAAATGGCATTTTTGCACCATCCATTAAAGAATACCTAAATGGAAATTCTCGTAGCTTTATTAAACTACCTTCTTGTGAAAAATGTTTTTCACAAAAAATGAAAAAATTATGAAAAAATTTTCTTCAACCCATATTTCTCATAAAATGTGAATTTTTTTTAGTGAAAGTGCAGTAAAAGTAATTCCAAATACGGTAGTTAAATAAAAATTATTCAATAATAATTTCATTTATTTTTAAGTTAATTTCATTAAAGTTTAAAGTAAGACGTAATTATTAGAAAATCAAAATTTATAACAAAAATTAATAATTTTCACTGTTTAATATTCAATATTGCATGCATGAATCTATTGTGTACCGGTATAACAGATGCACATAATAATAATTATTATAAACTTTATAAATTTTTTGAATAATATTATTGGTTAATTGTAATAAAAATTATAATATCAAAAACTGTAATTCATTGGCATCATTTCGTGCCCGGGATTATTATTAAAACAAATGCCAAATTATGGCGCAGATTGTTAAATTTACTCGTATAACTCAAAATAGAACAACAAAATCAATTGAATTTGCCAAACTCAAATTTTTATCTCTCATTTTAAGAATCTTTCTCGTACCTTCATTGCGCATTTAGTAAAAAAAGTAAGATTACGTATATTAAATTTTGTTCAATGACATAAAAACTAAAACTCGCAACTTCATAAAATTTGTCCCAGTTGATAGAAACTATTTTTATAAGAAAGGGTTTTAAGGATACCCTTTAACTCAGGAAGTCAAAAATGGAGATATCTGGTTATTACTGCAAAACTTTCAATTAAGCAAAATAATTATACATTTTGCAATGCTCTATAGACTATAGCAAGATCTTGCTGTTTATTGCAATTTTTTTTCTTCTTCAGTTTCTTTATTTTTTGAAGAAATAAACTGATCAAAATTATTTTCACCAAACCAATCCCAAAAACGCACTCTCAAGCCTTAGCTTGGCTAGCCATATTATTTGTCTTTCTGACATCAATACAGTATATGAATTTGTAATAATGTAGATAAGTTATACTAAAATAAGTTTAATTTTTAAAACTCGATATCCATTCGGGGAAATTGAGTACAAAAAACATGCATAATCTTATTTTCGATTAATACTCGTATAATTAATAAATAATAATAAGTGTAATCAATTTCCTCATAAAAAACTGAAATCACAACCCAAACAGTTTAAAGGCAAACACACACATAAAAAGAAATTGGGATAAACCCCCACAATTTAAGTAGAAATAATAAACAAACAATACAAGCATAGAAAGAAGAAAAAAGGATCAACAGGGATTCGTAATAAATTTAGACATCGGTACAATAATTCAACAAGTGGCGCCTACCGGCAGCAATCTACTGTAGCCTATAGACACTGAAGCAGAACCACATGTCAATAATTATGCAAGAAAACCAGAAGTCAAATACACGTACCAATTTACTACCAAAACATTAACTAAAACAGTAATTAACAACATCAGATAATTAAGGAAAACTCAAAAAGCTAATCTTATCCAAATCAAGACCGGGTTTGCCTATAATCCCCTGAACTGTGAAATTCATTGATGTCGATCGATTGTCAAAAATGGATTAATTGTCGCACCAATCTGTTCATGTGTGAGCATTTTTTTAAAAATACTTTGTTGACGTTTTTAAAACTTTTATAAGAGATCGAAGTATGATGTGAAAATGTCAGGTTGTAATACTTTCTTCCTCTTTTACAGTATTTATTTTAAACGGGGAGCCACATTTCAACTTTTAAAAAAATGCGGATATTTTCCGTCGTAAATTTTAAACTTTTTACACTGTTCCCAGTGAACAATTATAATATCAAGAAAATATTGTGGTAACGAGTTAACAATTCCAATAGTCGCACAATTATTATACCGTATTATTTTCTTTTGAAATAAATTTGCCATAATAAGCAAACCGTAAGCATATACTACTGTACATGTACGTAAACTTTTCTTAAAGCGCGCATTCTGAGCGTTGAGTGATCGGGAATAATAATTTAATAATAAGTTCATCTTACCAAATACGTAGCCACTCGGTTACTAATTAATAGTCTCTTATTCATGTAGTTTTCGCGTGTTTGAAGGGAAAGCCGCGCGATACTTTTTTTTAAACACTTCTAAAATCTTTGGGGCCCAAATTTGTCGTCGCGTAATTCAATTGCCACACACAACACTACTGTACCAGTTGAGAATAACTTTTGTCGATGTAGCACAGACCGCCGAAATAATTGTCGGAACTCCGAACTAGATTCTTTAAGTATCTTTGGAGCCATGTCATAGTATTAATACTATTAAATTTCATAAATTTTATGAAGCACAGTGTCACAGTGAAATTTAGCGCGCATCGTTTCCTTCGATCATGGGTTTGTTTTGTTTTGCTTTGAAAAGCGTCAGAAAGTCGCGGTTTGCGGCTTGTTATGCGTTACGCACAGTTATTATTGGCGGATTTACAAAGTACGCTTATCTGCGTTTTATGCGGTAGATCGTGTCAAATAAAATGCAATGCATTATGGGTTGATTGGTAAAGAACGTCAATATGGCTGCCGTCCGTGAAGGAAATTCACCTTGTAATTTGGCGATGCCTATTTTATCATTAAATTCATCATCAGGAAATTATGATAGAGACGAAGCTAGCACTTTGCACGATGAGGTAAATTAATTAAAATATTTTAATATAAATGCATTTTTCTTTGTGTTTAAAAAAAATGCCGTAAATGTGACTATGCTAAGTTGACGGCTGCGACGACAATTATGCAGTCATTTTACATAGGCTTATTTTATTATAATTTTCTTATTTATAATTGATTTTGTTCACTTTTAAACGTAACGATCGCGTTATTCTAAGTAATCGCTCAAAGATTTTAATTCGTTGTCACGATTTTCTGCAAGGTAATTGAGTGATGAACTATTAGTAGAGTGCATTGACCAGTGTCAAATTCGTTGCAATCAAGCTCGCCAAGATGAAACTATAACAATAATTATTCTATTTTACAGCTAAGAAACATTCGGAATGTAATTCGTTTGACGAAGGAAAATTTAGAAGCTCTCAATACAAAATTTGCCCACATAAAACATCCGCCTTCAATTTATTTGAACGTAACTACTGCTGATTTTTGCACAAGACTTTGATGTTGAACTTTTCCTGTTTGGTGCCTGTCACTATTGCAAATTTGTGATGGTATTGATCGCAAATTAAAAATCGTGTTTTCCTCTACGAAATAATACTAATGAACCCAACTTTTTGCATCGATGTTTCCGTGCCGATACCAATCATGAATCAATAGTGACAGTTACCACAAAACCGGAGAGATTCGTTTTTGTTTCGTAAGTTGACGTTTGCTTATTTTTAGGAATATGAGGAATTAACGACTAAACTGAATGAGTTTCAAACTAAGGAACAAAAATTATTGGAAGAAATTAGTAATACTAGTAACGACCGTGAATCTCCTGTGCCTTCCATCGACGATCAAAGTTCTAGCCATAGGTCAGAGCCAATGCATCTATTTGGAAATGAAGGAAACGGTTCGTCTGGAAGTAGACAACTTACTCCAAATAGCAGTCAAACTAATTTAGCTAGTAAGGATTATTATTATTATTACCTTACCAAGTATTTTTGGAATGCATTTGTAACGTCATTTTAGATATTGGAAGTAATGTCCAGCCATTGGACGGGAGTTCGAGAGTTACACCAAAGTCGCCTTTAAAATCGGTTGTTAGAGCTCATCTTCCTAATCAACAAAGAACATCGGTGAGTATCATACAATTATTATTTTAAATGTAAACGAGTGCAAATTGATTGATTTTATTTTTCATTTTTAAATTAGGTGCAAGTGCGACCTGGCCAGACTTTAAGAGGAGCGTTTTCAAAAGCATTAAAATTGCGGAAGCTCACTCCCGAAAATTGTGTTGTTTTTTCTCAGCGCAAGTAATTACGGAATTTATATTAGTTGAGGTTCAAAAATTAATTATTTATTGTTGCGAAGACAACTCATTGATTGGGATTCTGACATTTCTGACTGGGAAGGAGAAGAGTTAATAGTAGAGCAATTTCCACTTAGTGGTTCAAATATATTTCATAATTTCGTAAGTGTTATCATTAATTTTTTTTTTAAATTAATAAATTTTAATTGTTTTGTGACTGCAGGTTCGGAAAACGTTTTTCTCTTTAGTATATTGTGATTGCTGTCGTCATTTACTTTTTTACGGTTACCGGTGTCAAACATGTGGGCGAAGGTACCATCAACGTTGCGCTAGAGACGTTTTACGTGGATGTCAACCTGTTCAAATTTGTAACTCACAGTAAGAATTTTAAAATAGTGCAATTTTTTTTGTAATAAAAAAAAAAATTTGAATTCTTACTTTTTAAATTAGTTGGAAAAAGACAGATAGTGCACATGTTTATCCCGACATTCCCTCAGGTGGAGAAATTACTCCAGAAAGTCCGTGTCAATTTTCCACTCCACCGCAATCATTACAACGATCACATCCACCTTTACTTGGTCACAGGGAACGTTCTACATCTGCTCCAAATGTGTGCTTTAATGTAGTTAATCCATCTGATTTCATCGCGATGGATGTAAGACTTGTCTTTATAATTTTATTTTATCAAAGTAAAATTTTTAGCTCTATTATATAGCCAGAAACAGGTGCTCCAAAATTTGGAAGGAATTACACATCTAGCCCAGGTGAGTTTTTAGTGGTTAAATTAATTATAATAGTGAAGCTGCCAAAGCAATGTTTTCATTCATAAGGAACACTTATTTGTAAGAAGAAGAGCAGTCATTGTTTATAATTATCTTTATATTTTTTTAGTTTTATTTTGTTATTACTGTAGTGTATTTTTTTTTTTTTTTTTGTTTATTTGTTTTTACTTTTTGCAGCTTCCAATGTACATAGTTTAAAATATTGTAATTACGTTACTTCAAGTCAACTTAATGGTGGTCTTTCACCTTTCAGCTATTCTAGTGACTTCAAATACGCCACCATTCATCGCGGTTTTTTATTTTATTTTATTTTTTATTCTGTTAGTTTCAGATAAATTAAAATTTTGTTCCGCTAATTTTTTAAGGACCGTACGGTTCGACTGCTTATGGAACATTGGTTCCTCCGCAAAATCAGTCTGCGGGTTACAACACTGGTAGTCCTACCAGGCAACAGCCTCAAAGCGCTCAAGCATCTCCCACCAACACAATTAAACCGTTGCGTCCTAGAGCGAAATCTGCTGATGAAAGTGGGAAAAAGATCAATGTTAGAGTTTTTTCTTGCATTTTATTCTTGTTTTTTTTTTTTCTAATTGAGGTTTGTTTTCTAGAAACCTACGAGAGAATCAATGGAAGATTGGGAAATACCGTTTAATGAAATTTTGATCGGCCCAAGAATTGGTTCGGGTTCTTTCGGAACTGTATTTCGCGGTCATTGGCACGGACCCGTGGTTGTTAAAAAGCTTAATGTTACTAACCCTACACCTACACAACTACAAGCATTTAAAAACGAAGTAGCAGTGTTGAGGAAGACTAGGCACGTTAACATACTTCTGTTTATGGGTTACGCTTATAAAGAGGAATTAGCTATAGTCACGCAATGGTGCGAAGGTTCTAGCTTATACAAACACATTCACGTTAACGATACCAAGTTTGACATGCTACAGTTAATTGAAATAGCGAGGCAAACTGCTCAGGGAATGGAGTAAGTGTTTATTTTGCTAAATTAAAATGTTATCATTGAATTTTTATTTTTCTTTATTTAGCTATCTTCATGCGAAATCCATCATTCATAGAGATATGAAGTCAAATAGTATAAAATTTTCCGTTAATTGTTTTTTTTTTATTAATGTTAATATAATATAATTTTTTTTTTTTAGATATTTTTTTGCATGACGATCTAACAGTAAAGATTGGTGATTTTGGTCTGGCTACAGTTAAGCTGAGGTGGAGTGGGTCTCACCAATTTCAACAACCTACTGGGTCCATTTTATGGATGGTAACATTTACCAGTAATATAATTATTATAATTATTGTTTGACATATTTTATATTTTTTCGTAAAGGCTCCCGAAGTTGTTCGTATGCAAGATCCTAATCCGTATTCCTTTCAGTCAGATGTATATGCATTTGGAATCGTTTTATACGAGTTAGTGGCTGGTCAGCTGCCTTACGCTCACATCAATAATAAAGATCAAGTTGGCTAAAATTTTAGAAAAATGCATCAATGATTAGAATTAATTGTTTACATTTTTTTTGTTTAGATTTTATATTTAGTGGGTCGGGGTTATTTAAGGCCTGATCTTAACAACGCTCGTTCTGATACTCCAAAGGCTTTAAGGCGCCTTATAGAAGACTGTATTAAATTTCAAAGGGATGAAAGACCATTATTTCCTCAAGTAGGACATTTTTCACGAAGTAAATTATATAATTATTCAATATTATTTTGATTTATTTTCTAGATTCTCGCTTCTTTGGAATCCCTAGCTCGTTCTTTACCAAAAATTCATCGTAGCAGTTCCGAACCTACTCTCAGTCGCACTCATTTGCACTCCGACGATTTTTATTTCACTTGTGCCTCACCAAAAACGCCCATTAACAACCAATTTACCGCCTTTCCCTTTTTTTCCACCGGAGGAACAATATAAGACAAGAAGATGAATAATTGAGTAAATTGAATTATTTAAAGGGGAGGGCTGGACCCACTCCATCCCACACTTTGTTTTTAATGCGTTCTGCTGTTATTTGTCGTCTGTAACTTTTAATTTCGATTTTAGCAATTCAAATTCTTTTGCTGGTACTTCTGAATAAAACATAACTTATGAATCAAAATTAGCGTACGTGATTATGTTTATTAAAAATATACGTTCCTGTGTGCTATATTTTTTCATTAAAGGCCTATACATGTATTAGGCAGTAATTAAGACTTGAGTTTGTAGAAATAAATGCAGAACTACTGCATGTACTGTACTGGTTTTTACATGTAAGGTAGAAGATAAAAAATGAAATAAATAAAAAAAAGATTCTACCAAGTAGGCGACAGAATTTTGTGCCAAACTGTTGGATTTGCATGTCATTAATGTAAAAAAAAAAAAAACTTCAGACGGAGGAAATTTATTGAGCGGAAGTGACCTTGCCTACCTATCTGGCAACTTTGGTTCATAATTCGTCTGCTATACAAATTGTTTCAAACACATGGCAGAAAATTTGGGTAAGTTAATTTGAAATTGTTTATTCATTTTACTTCTGTATATTAAAATGTAACACAACTAGTAATTTCATTTTTAAGGTTAAAAACTATATAACATGGCTGATAATAAACGACTTTACGTTGGCGGTTTATTCCCCGAGGTTAAAGAAAACGAGTTGAAAGACCGATTCTCCAAGTTTGGGAATATTACTAAAATAGAGATTAAATCTAAACCATCTCTAGAGGAAGGAAAACCTAACACGTTTGCATTTATTGACATAGATATTACATCAATCAATTTAGTTAGATGTAACTATTAAAAGTCATTTTATTTTACAAGTTACTTAATTTAAATGTTGGTTTTAAGGTTTCAGTGTTTTAAGTAATTGTAAATGGAAAGGATATGCAATTACTTTGCAGGTGGCTAAGGAAAGCTTTCTTGATAGGTAAAAATGTAGATTGAGGTAGTTTATCAATATTTTATTATTACATTATTTTTATTTTTTAGATTGAAAAAAGAAAAAAATGGATTTAATAAATCCAGCAGTACAAAAAATTCCAACTTTGAACCAATAACTAATTCCAAGATTAAACACATTGATGAACAGCCAGAATCTTCAAAATTAAATCCCTGCGAAAATGAACGCGAGAAAATCTTAAAGTCACAACCCATTAATGACGATTATGAAATCGAAGACATCGAATATGTACCTAAAAAAGATGATGCACTCAATTCTACATCAAATAAAAATTCTGAAGCGAGACAAACGAGTTCCAAAAATAATTTTACGTCAAGCAGTCTCGAACCAAATAAAAGTCGAGACGTTGTTAGTAGATTGGAAATGTTCAGTGGAAGTGTGTGGGGAGATGAGAAAGTAGAAGTTGATGACAAACGTTATAATTCTTTAGCCAATGAAAAACGTTTAAAATCGATTCAAGTGAAATTGGATTTAGAAAAATCTAGAGAAAAATTAATATCGAACGCTTTGAAGATTGTAAGAAATTGTAAACTTTTAATGGTCGTTTACTTATAATGTTGGTTTTTTATAATGTTAGACTCTAGACGTAAAATCTAGTAAACCGAAATTAATATTCGAGGAAGATGATAAGAATGTGAAAGATAACCAAAAGAATTTGTTTGATGAAGAAAGTTCGGATGAAGATGACACTAAGAATGCTTTTGCACACAAACCACAGTTTGAAGGAGAATCTGGACAACAAGTAATTTTTTTTACAGTAAATTAAATATTTAAAAGATTGTTTTATTTAATTGTGGATTTATACAGTTACTTGAATTGCAATCACGGTTTGGAAATGACGAGAGATTTAAATTAGATGAGCGATTTAAGGAAACAAAAAGTGATAATTTAAATGAAAATGATGATGGTAAGAATTCTATAATTATTGCAGGGTAAAAATAATTGTTCATTATAAAACAATATTCATGTAAAAATATGTTAAATAGATGAAGTTCGTTTAGAAAAAATCCGTAATTTAAAAATTTTGGAAGCAATTTCTGGTAAACCAGTGGGAATGGCGAAAAGAGTTGTAGATAAGAACTTGCTTATGAAGCGTTATGATCCAACGAACCCTAATTGTTCTCGACTAGAAATTAGTCAAGAAAAATCGGAACATCTAATTTCAAAGTAAGTTGGCTAAAAATTTTATATCGCCTTATCGGTTGTTTGTTGCTAATGTTTTATGTATTTAGAGTCAAAACTCCAACTGAAAATAAACCCGAAGAAATGGAAATTGAGAACGAAACGTCAGAACCAGTTGCGACCGACAGATTTTTCAAAGTGGATTCCAATCTGGCTAATTTATTTAAAAAAGAGAAGAAAAGCGATACTTCTTTCAGCGTTTCAAATTTATTTGAATTTTCATCAGCTTCTGACAATAATATTGCCACTGAAAAAGAACGAATAACTAAAAACGTTTCTGAAGTTAATGACAGTAACGTTCGAACTGCTTGGGCTGGAAATCCATTTCATTATGACAGCTCTGATGAAGAAGATGTAGAGGGCGCAGAAGAATCCCCAACTAAACAAACTTCGTAATTATTTTTAAATAAAATGTATACTAAAAATATAGAATTTTAAATTTATTGGCTTTTTGCAGAAATGTAATTACAAAGCAAAGATTTTTCTTTTCAAATAACGATCACAGATTTAAAGGTAAGACATACATTTCGGGTGGCATATCCAATTATTTACATTTAAATTTCTTATTCAAAAGACGGGCTTTCATTCTTCAAGACATCTGATGAATTAGTTGATTCCTCTAAATGGATATCTCAGAAAAAGCGAGTGACTGAGGTATGGATAAAATGGTGGCATTAAACAAATATGATAATATCGATTATATTCTTCTATTTCAGATGATCAAACACCGGCGAAAACAGCTTAAAAGGAAGGAAGTTAACAAGCAAATTTTATTAAAAAAGCAAAAAAAATCCAGAAAAAAAAGAAGGTTCAGTAAAAATGTAAAAGGGAGGCGATAGTTAATTTGATAACTGAATTAAAAATTATAGTTTATTTTTTAACAAATTGATAATTTTTTTGAGTTTGGATAAACATACGATAATAATTATGTTTTATCGGAACAGAAAATTTACGTACAGTATTTAATAAATGTAATATTTTTTAAATATTGATCTTGTTTTCAATAACGTTTATGATTACGTAAACTTAAATCAACATATTAATTATTATGGTTTTCCATTTATAAATTAACAAATTGATGTATTTAAATGAGTTTATAAAATTAGGAGGTTTTTAACAGTTAGAAAACTTTGAATATTATTAAAAGAATTGACGAAAATATTTATTTAGTGAGTGGCAACGGCAGTGATTATCAATAATGTTTTGTTTTATTATGAGTTGCCATATTAGAAGTAAATTCAGTCTTATTGTCAATTAATAATTAATTGTTATTGTATTAAGTATCTCATAGTTACATACTGTAATTAACAATGCAGATTATTCTCTCAACATCAATTAGTTCCAAGTACGATTGTCTTGATGTAAAGACGTATTTATAACAATGACTAAATTATTTGCTATATTAATTACTGTTATTTGCTTTAAAAATATTGCGGAAGCAGAAATTTTTCGAAACTATTTTGATAATGCATGTAATTCATTTGACGTCAGATCGATTAATTTTGTTCAAAGTAAGTTTGAATGCATTTCTTCGTGCTTTGGAAAATGTGCAGGTGTCAGGTGTGAAGGACTATTGGTTTTTTTGTTTAGTTTAAATATTGTACTGTAATTAAATTAAATTTTGAATGTACGGCAGCTATGATGATAATTCGAAAGAGTGCATCACCCGTAAATGTCAATTAAAAGAAAATGCTTCGCTGTTTGAAACTGAAAAGAAATGTTATTTGGTAAGGCTTTTTATATTTACAGTATTAAATTTTACGATATAAAATCAAATCTTGGCTTTTTTCCTAGAAAGAAAACGATGTTTGCACTAACGATGGTATTTTTTGAATATTGCATTATTAATATTATGAAAGTACTGTATTTTCAAAGCTAAATGTTTTTTAAAGTTGGACAATATTCATTAAGCCTATCGTCGCCAAAGTCCACCACCAAATTAATAACAAGGGACAATTGTCTCGTACTTCCTACCGGCACAAAGACAAATTTCGGAATCGATTTGGAAGCTCAGTACATGATTGGTGAAGTAGCTTTGAACGTTCAAAACATATTAAAAGGTTGAGATATTATTAATAATGTTAATCATATCTGTGCGAAATATTGTATTAATTCATTCCATTATTTAGCTAACGTCAATTACCGAAGCACTTTATATTACCCCGTCGACTCTGCTATTAATATCTTCAAACATAGCGCAAACTGCGGCGACAACTATATTGAAACAAATGGAGAAAACGTTATCATTAAAGCCATTTGCTCCCCTTGTTCGGTTTACGGTCGGTACCTTATATTTGATTTTGACATCCTTCAATCTAAATCTGAAGGAGACGTATTACTTTGCGGTGTAAACATCACGGGTTGTTTAACACAGTAGCTTTATTATTTTCTTTTAATCACAAATAAATATGTTAGTATTTATGACGCAACAATTTATAGTTTAAAATTCGATTTCGGATGGAAGGTCATCTAATCCGTAATAATGATGATTTATCTTATCTTCCAAAACCTTTACAATTCGAACGCCGTGAGGATCGCTTCCTAACTGGGCGCCAATAGCAGAGGTCACTACTTGTTCGATTTCACCAAAGAATCCGCCCGCATTCCGATGGTAATGGCCACAGAAAACGGCGCTTACACCTAAATATTTAAAAGGAAAAAAAATTTATTTATTAACTTTAAAATTAACTACGGTATATTAGTCGTACCAGCTGTTGTTAACTTTTCCAGCAGTTGCTTTCTTAGCGTTGGTGGAATTGAAAAAATACCATTATCACCTTCGTCTGGGTGAAAAAGAAAATAGGGAATGTGTTGAAATACAATGGCGTGCTTACAACCAGACTCTTTAATACGTTCGAGTTGACAATCTAACCATTTATTATGTTCTTCGGCTAAATCTTTTGCTTCCGAGTCGTCCCAAAAATACTGCGAATTTATCACTATAAAAAATACCCCGGAACACCAGAATGAAAAATAATCGCACCCGTACGTCGAGCGATAGCGATCGACTGTGGATTTGGTGGGAGTATTGCCAATATCGTGATTTCCACAAACGCAAACCAGTGGAACATCGTCTACCAATTCAGAAAAAACCTTTTTATAATCCGAAATTTGACGTTCTTTCCTTTCAGGATATTCGTCTACATTTAAAAATGGGCAACTATTATTGAAATGCGCCGGTAAAACCTACACGTTTATAAATTTAAGCTACCTGGAAATGCGTCGGTCAAATCTCCACAAATGACAAAAAACCTTGGTTTAGGGTTCATCTTATTTATGGCACTAACGGCTTGTTTACTAAGAGCAATTTCTTCTTGCCACGTATCTCCCGTCGTTTTCCTTCTGATTCCGTCCATCATACCATATTGCGTATCGGCTCCTTGAACGAAGAAAAATGGTCCTGTCCAAACCTTTTCCTTTTCTAAGCAAAGAAATAACAAATTAAGCTTTCAAAAATATAAAAATAGAATGCATTATTTATATAAAAAAAAAATACTTACCATCATTAAAAAATGTAAATAGTTTTTCTTGAGCAAATATCCGCAACTGCGGATCAGATGTTTGATCCGCCATTTTTAAATGTGACCTAGAAATCTACTTCCTGTTTATATATAAAAGCATTTCCTCTGACGTCATCAATCACTACGATTACAATATGGCGGTCAAGGAATAAATTTTTGAGAAAACAGTACGAGTGGTCCGCATTTTGTGTTAATTCAAATGAAATTAAAATGCACTCAGAAAATGCCAAGGAAAGACCAATTAAGAAAAAGAAAAGTCGAACGGTGATTGAAGACGCCAAATGCGTAAGTTTAAGCAATAACTAACTTTATGTAGCCGTTTATGCCTTGTACGTTGTACTTGTAATAACTAAACGTCAATAATAAATTTCACCTGATCGACTTTAGAATGTTAAATAATGTTAACTTTGTTATATAACATTGATTTTTGTTAGTGTGTAAATTAATTTTATTGTATTTAAAAGGCGGAAAACGAAGCTGGATCTTCGAATTCGGCTAATCTCGAGTCAGAAAGTTCGTCAACGAGCGATTTACGTTCAACTGTACCAAATCTTGTAGTCAAATCTGTAAGAGAGAGGAAAAAAAGCAAACGTATACTCACTTGATATTTATTTAAATATTATATGATCATTTTGAAATTGGTGTATATTTTATTTTTTTAGCCACTCACGTTGTAAATATACATAAAAATAATAAATCTGATGCAAAAAACGATAACTCTGGAGTTGTCAGCGAAAGTGTAATTTCGTCTTCGCAGGAAACTACTAGGAGCAGGAATAATAATAAATCTAATCATGTTTTACCTATTACTTTAAATATATCGAAAGCTTTTCAAAATCAATCAACTAATTCCAATATTCCTTCTCCAACCAAGGTATAACTATTAAAATTGAAAATAGTTTATTCACTTAATTTTAAATTAATAATTGTATTAGGTATCTCAAACCCACAGCAAACATGCAATTAAACATGCCTTAAAACAGCAACAGAAACGTCAAAAGAAAAACGTTTCTATAGCTTCTACTTCAGATCTGATTCCAAGAATTATCGTTAAACCGTTACCACCGATTCCACCGGAAGGTAGTATAGAATTAATTATAACTTTTATTCATGTAATTTGTATATTAATAGATTTATATTTAATTTTAAGGTTCTAGGGAACATACCTCCAGCAACAATTGCTCAGTTAAATCTGCTTCAATAGCAATAAAAGTAAGTTGTTAATTTTTTTTTTTTTTTTTTTTGAAGTGGTTTGTGATTTTTTAATAATAATTTTTTAATGTTAATAACAGATTAATCGCAAACGTGTGCGGAAAATTGGAGCTAGTGGAAACTCTGACAATGAAGTTGGAAGGTGCGACAAAATTGATTTGATAACGTCTCATTCAATTTTGGTCAATACAAATATTAGGGTAAGCAGCTACATTTTCTAAACGCGTTTTAATTGTCATGTTAATGAGTTTTACGTTATTAAAGGGATTGCTGACGCGCCAAGCTTTGTCGCTATTACCTCAAGAATGTCAAGAGCAATTAGTTGAACTATTACCTGCTGTAGATAGATGCAATCTTAATGAGCCTAGCTTTAAGTAAGAACTTTTAGCTCAAGTATAGATATCAAAAATTAATATTATTTTTACGATAGATTGAATAGCTCTGCTTTGAATAATGAATTTTTTGCGCGAGCTTGTAAAGATTGGCAGAGTCGTTTATCAAAAGGAGAATTTGTTCCCGAAAATCGTTTAAAACTCAAACAGGAAGAAGAAAAAGACCAAGCTAAAATTGATCCTTGGAAGGTATTATCATTATTTTTTTGTTGTTGTTGCATATTAATGTTGCAACAATAAAACATTTTGATACTTTGCAGACAAAACATTTTGAACCAATTTGGGGTCAAAAACCTCAAGAAAATTATGTTAAATCATTGGTTAGCGAGTGTAATAATGTTGGAAGAAGTTCTTCAAATCGGAGGAAAAGATTATCTGAAGCAGCAGGAATTTCTAGCGAATTATCTTCACAAGTGGACGCGTCTTTATCACCCAGAGTTGTGATTCCTATGTTGAGGCAAAAAAATACAGTGCTGGAAATATATAACCCCACTAAAGACGTGCGTGTCCTAGTTTTAAGGCAATTTTTAATGATTATAATTATGTTTTGGGTTACTTTAGTTAGAGGAAGAAAGCAAAAGCACTAAACGATTATCTTCAGAAGATGATAATGAAGTCACGGAGAACACTGATGAGAATAAAAAAGCGAAAATCGAGGAATTTCCCATTATTATTTCAAATAGTAGTACGCCTGATAAAGGTTGATAAAATTGATTTTTGCTATATTTTCAAAATAAAAATATATATTTTTAAAGATGAAATGGAGATAGCGACAGATACGTCAGTTCCAACAGTTGAATGTGATGTACCATTGCAATTAAATACAAATGAAAATACTAGCATTGAAGCAGCTATAGAATCAACAGCACAATCAACAGAAGAAAGAGAAGAAACTTTAAATGCAAACTCTAGGTTAAATTCTGGCACTTTGACTTTATCAATAAATCCTATTTCCCAGCCTCAATTGCCGGTAAATAATTTTTTTTTATTTGGTTTTTGAACATTTTATTAACTGATAGCTTGCTGGTTGTGTTGTTCAGGCTCGCACTACGACTACCATCTCTTCACCAATTAAGCTACCTTCGTCGAGAATAAATGGTGGAGTAAATTTTGAGCGTTCCCATCAGATTTGTCAGGAAGTTTTAAATTCCAGTCAAAATCGCAGCACCATTCAAGATAAATTTAAATCCAAGTTAAATTCATCTCCTCCTGTTTCTGCTTTTGGAAATAATTCCACAGTTTCAGCGAATGCGGCAAAAGCTGTTTTTTCAGCTCCTGCCGCTATTCCTCAAAGCAATCAAGTGCTTATTATTCCACACGGTTTTGCAAATACTTCGGCACAAAAACCAAATATTCATTCTGCTCTGGTGTTGGCACCAACGAGTTGCAACTCTTCTTCAATTTTGGTCTCTATAGCAAATAAAGTTACCAACTCTTCTCAGATTGTTTTACCAAATATGGATGGCAATGTTGTTAAATCTACCAGTTTAGCGGAATTACAAAGGGTAAGAATGCAAAACAAAATCAAAAAAATAATATGAAAATAGCGATTATGTTTGGTTTTTTAGGCTGACATCAGGTCGCTTTTAAGAAATGACTCTTTCATCGCATCAGGCAATAGTAATCAATTTGACCCTCAGGCTGAAGCGACCCAATACGTATTATCTGTCAATCAAGCTAATCAGCAACAGTTCCTGTATGTATCTCAAAAACAACCACTATTTCCTCGTTCTCCACCTAGAGCTTCTAGTGCACCGCCACTTGCTGATGTAGCTACGTTTGGAAATAACCCACCTGTTCGTTCGTTAAGTGTTACTACAGACAGTAATGCTATTGACAACAGATGTCCTTTTCCTGTGCTCAAAGGTAACAACAGCTCCACTTCCGACAACG
This sequence comes from Polydesmus complanatus, assembly GCA_034692225.1. Classification (NCBI taxonomy): domain Eukaryota; kingdom Metazoa; phylum Arthropoda; class Diplopoda; order Polydesmida; family Polydesmidae; genus Polydesmus; species Polydesmus complanatus. Next base: position 36,712 of record JAQGAZ010000600.1, on the reverse strand, counting down.
GGCTTATGCGTTCAGCTAGTTTAGGTGTAGTTTTGGGATTGTCTCAACGGAATCCTGCGACTGCAGCTGGTGCATCCCAGCCTTTCAATTCTGGAGCTTCAAACGGAGTATTTATTAGTCCTGTAAATTGTTTGCCCAACACCTCCAACCGTTTAATTCTTCCATCAACTGGTGCGGTGACTGATCATCAAACTCCTCAAGCACTTAAATTGCCTGTCCTATCAGTTGTTGGCATTCCCGACGTACTAAACAGTAATTTCTCTACACAATCGCAACAACCTGTGCTGGCTAGTGTTGCTCCTAGAATTGAAACTAATAGCCCATGTGTTTGTAGCTTAAAAGCTATGGTGGCTTGTAGAAAGTGTGGTGCGTTTTGTCACGATGACTGTATAGGACCATTGAGGTTGTGCGTCACTTGTTTAATTAGGTGACCAAATTCAACTGTGAGGTTTTTTTCTGTTTTTTTAGTTGTAGATGGATAGATCTTCCGCTCTATTCATTAATATAGGTTAGTGTGCCTGTGTAGGTAAACATTAAGAAAATAGCTATGTCTGTAATACACTAATTGGAAAATGATTTTTTACAAATCTCATTTCAACCAGTTTACGTGACTGCTGTAGACATAACTATTTTCTGGTAAATTTGTGTAGAAATTAAAAATTCTCAATTATTTATAAGTAAATTTTCTCTACATTATCATAAATATTTTTAGTCGCAAAATATATTTTCTGTGATGAATTTGGGAAGACTATACAGTATGTATATAATTATTATACAACAAATATATACATAAACTTTATCTATGATAATTATTTTTTGTAAAATTTATTTTTATCACTTGTATGACCTATGGTGTGACATTTCTTTTATCTAATTTCTTTGGTCATTTTACCAGTATTTTGAAATGGAAAAGCAATTTAAGTCGCTTCTTACCGATCATGATAAAGTAAACAAGAATGATTAAGGTTTTTAAGAATGGAGTCTCAATATTTGTAATTTTTTGGCCACAGTCAAATTTTGTATTTTATATGACAAAAGTAACCAGAATATGACAAACGACGGAATGAAACTAGTATACCTAATTTGACGCTGATTATTGACGTATAATTTGCATAAAAGAAAACTATTACCGGTATAGTTAAAAAAATATTCAGATTCGCAGTGTAAAAAAAAACATGTGTTTATTTTATTAATTTAATAATACTATTGTAGACAGTTTACTGATATAAAAATTGTTTGTTCTCACAGAACAAGTTTATTTGTGAAGTTGTACTCGTACGGAATGCAAAATTATTTAGCATAAAAAAAAGAATGTATATGCTTTGTGAAGGGAAATTTTTTTTTTTTTTAAATAATTTTATTAATTTTGCATAATTTTTTTTTTTTTTGCTTTCTTTTATTATTTTTAAGAAAAAAAAAATTACCGGTATTTTTTTAAAAAAATAATACAGTAATATTTCATTAATTTTTTAATTTATTTTATTTAATTTTTGATTTCATTCATTTATTATTAGTTTTTTTTTAAAGAAAAGTAAATTTTAGTTTGGTTGAGCCTTTTGGGCCACCATGTGTTTTTTGTCGTAGGTGACGTCACGAAGCGGTATCAGCTGTTGATGCGCGTGTTTTGATTTTGCGAGGTAATTTACAGTAGTTTGTTAAGTTTTAATTTGACTGAATTGTGAAAAATGACGGATTCTATCATCAATAGCAAGAAGCGGCCTCAGTATTTCTACTTAAAATTAACTGTGTAAGTAATCTTACTTAAATAACATGATTTTTAATTGGAAATTATCATTTACATTGCTGGTAGGCTTAATCAAATCAAGATCGTGATCTTATTGTAGAGGTATAGCTTGGAGTTATAACTTTCTCTGAGCTCGTAGATAATAAATTATTATCAAAAAAGTTCACTGGTAACAAAATAATTAGGTAGACGCTTGAAGTATAAATAAGTCACAATTTTATTCATTTGGTGGATAACCGATCTATAACCCAAGAAGAAAGACTGGAATGACCATGTTTTAATTTTTTAAGATTTGGACTGAAAAATAATTACCCCATGCGACATACTCCGTATTAAAATTGCATGCAGTATATTATTTTAAAACAAATATTTTTCAAATTATCCCTTATTTAATTTTTTTTCAACAAAATTTTTATTGCCAGTCAGGCTACCGTAGTAATGGTTTGAAAAAAATAATATCGATGTGCTTACTTTGGTCTAATGCTGTATATAAAATAATAGGTAAACTTTTATTGAATTTCAATTATCTCCTAGTGAACCTTCAGCGAAATTAGAATTGGACCAAATCCAGTTGAAATCAATAATTATTCAAGGGTTAAAAGAACTTTTTGGAGACGTAAATAGGTTTAAAAAAAAATACTATTGGTTATAATAATTAATGCATTTATATTATTGCAGTTAGGTGCTTCATTGTTGGTAGATGTATTATTGTTTAAACCGATCGAAAATCAAGTTATTTTAAGAGTAGAGCAAAAGTAAGTAGTATTATAATTTGGAACAATTTGAAACTATAATTTTCTGAAATTTTAGAGGATTGCAACAATTGTGGAGTACTTTGAGCTGGTTTCAAAAATATAAAGGAACAAAAATTGTATTTACTGTGCAGAAAGTGTCCAGTTGTTTACTAAATCTTGCATCAGACAGTAGAAATTATCAGCATCATATTATATCGACAACAAATTAATCGCACAAAAATTGTAAATTAAAAATTAGGGCATTTATTAAATAAAATTCAATTATGAGAATGCATCATTTTCAGATAAAAATCTCCTCTTTTTCGCAGTGTTCATGTAAGGCCTTAGAACCCATTCAGTATCTGCAGCATCACCTTGATCGATCGTGCCTTGTTTAATTAAATACACTAAAAAAAATTTAAAAGTTTTTTTTTTTTCTAAAGTTGGAATAGTAATAATTATCAACTAGCACAACTAACGTTTCATTTCAAATCGCGGCCCAACTTCAGTGATCACTATTTCCTTTCCTGATTTCTCGTATGTGTGATGTCTAGAAACAATTTCAAAAATACATAAGAATAATTATATTTTTAATACGAGCATAGTCGTATTACCTAAAAGAAATCATGTCGTCATCATTGGAAAATGTAATTACTCGTTGACTGTCACTTCTAATTGGTACCGGAAAAAGATGTTTCAAGATGGTTGTTACCTATTTTTATGATTGGAAATTCATACATTTATTTTTAGTCAATCAAATTGAATTCTAACCCTTCGTCCTAATCGAGTAGAGAAGTTGTGAAATACAAGATGGGGATATGCTTCAGACATTGGCCCAATATCTGGAATATCGTGCCTCATCACGGTATTACTTAAGTTGAAATACGCCGTAGGACCGTAAGGCAAATGACACACTATTAATCCATCTGTTTTAAAATGTAAATATACGAGGTTTTTAATTTTGAACGAAATGATGAAAATTGTTGAAATTTAACCTGGAACACCACGATGTTCATGTACAACTATGAAATCGGTAACATCGTTAGCCCTGCAAGCTTCCAAAATTTTCTTCATTTCATAATTTCCTCTGTTCATACGTTGCGCATTTGGAAATATTAACCGAACTTCCTAAAATCATATAAAATTATATTGTACTGTATTTCTTTTTAAAATGAAAGAAAAACTGAACTTGGGATTTTCACCTTAACAAATTGCTTTAGTTTTGCGCTCGGGTCTCTCGATGTCGTTACCATAATTTTGGGATTTTCTACGCCAGCCCATTTATATTCATCATCCATACTATTTAACGCTAAATTTTAAAATTTTACAAATTAATTAATAATTATCAAATATATATATTTTTTTTTAATTGCTTACCTTGAGCCCCGGCGTCGTCCCATCGCAATGATTGCTGTAGTTCTAAAGCTTCCTTTCTCAAAGCAGTTGGAATGCATCTATTTTCTAAAATAAATAATTCAAAAAAAAGTATGAAACTAATGTTCAGATTCAAATTTAATCATTTTTCACCACATCACCTTCCAAAGCATTTTTGATCTTCTCCTTTTTCTCCGCGGTGGTACGTTGTTTATCCTCTAAGGATTTCCGATATAAATATTCTCGGGTTAACCGTGCTTGTCTTCTCAACTAAATTAAATAAATATTACCTAAATATAAAAACTAAATAGGAAAAACTTACAATCTCAAGTAGACCTACCATTTTTGATGGAAATGTGATCGAAATTCAGACGACCATGTGCTTCGCTCTTGAAGTTCGAGGATTGCAGACGATTTTACGGCAACTCAGGGTGACCACGCAAATTTATTCGCTTTCTAAGTTTTGAACACACTATCAAATTGCTTTTTTGAGCAAAATTTGAAAACAATTTGATTTTATAAAATTAAAATTTTGATTAAATAATTATTTTGCTTTGTTTTTTGAAAAATTAGATTTTGTGTTATCTTCTTTTTACGTCTTGGGCCGCTGTATCTATTTCCTTATCCGATACAGTAATCGCAAGCGAAGCGTCATACACCAGTTAAGAACTATCACCGGAGGAAATTTAAATTGTTTTATGTTGAAAAATTAATATTTAACAAAAATGGTGAGTTTTTAGTAGTTTTTAAGATGAATAAGGGTCTTAAATTAACGAAAATGTTTTTATTTTGTAGGCTAGAAATGCCGAGAAAGCTATGTAAGTTTATGTGCAAGTTCCTGTAATTTATCAACAACTAATAATTATTTCTTTAATGTTGAGTTTAGGACTACTCTGTCTCGATGGAGAGCAGCGCAATTAGTAGAAAGTGGAAAAGATAAAGTAATTTTCAATATTTATAATATGCAGAGACACATAATTTAGCTCGAACTTTATTAGAATGAAAGGCGACCGTATTTAGCGTCGGAATGCAACGACCTGAAGAAATGTTTAAAATTTCGGCTTCAAATTATTAGAGAAGTTTCGAAAAAGGTGTCTCAAATTCAAAACGGTATTTTAAAGAACTATTATTTATATATTATTATAATGTGTAATAATGTGGTAATTTAACTACAGCTGGATTAGGCGAATATCGAATTAGAGATTTGAACGATGAAATTAATAAACTGTTACGTGAAAAGCGGCATTGGGAAATTCGCATCAGGGATCTTGGCGGCCCAGATTTGGTTCGGTCTGGGCCTAGAATGTTGGATGCTGAGGGTAGGGAAGTCCCTGGAAATCGAGGATATAAATATTTTGGCGCCGCTAAGGATTTACCTGGAGTTCGAGAGCTATTTGAAAGGGAGCCACCGCCGGTTCCAAAAAAAAGTCGAGCTGAACTTATGAAAGACGTCGATGCTGATTATTACGGTTATAGAGACGATGATGATGGCATTTTAGTTGCTTTAGAAGCAGAAGAAGAAAAGAAAGGTAAATTATTGGATTTATCGAGTTAATGAATTGCGTAACATTGAATGCTAACAGTATATTTTTTTAGCTATTGAAAAGTTAGTTGAAGAATGGAAATTAAATCAAGGAAAAAATGTTAAACGTAAAAAGCCAGAAATCAGCCTGTACACATCTGAAAGTGATGGGGTAGAGTAACAATAATAATTCTAGCACCGAATATATCGTATAATTGTTTAAAAAAAAAATTCTAATTTTAGCTGGACGAAAATGTTAACGCCGAAAAAGTGAAACCGACTGGATATGTAGCACATGTACCTGTACCGACACAGAAAGAAATTGAATTGGCTCTTATTCAGAGGAAAAAACAACAGTTGTTGGAGAAATACGCCAGTGAAGATTTAGTTCAACAGACAGACGAAGCACGAGCATTGTTGGGAAAGTGAGAATTTTATTTTTACAATTTTCATAAATTAAATAATTCAAATTTATTTTCTGGTTGCGTATACAGTTTGGTTCAGTTTTATTTTTTTAAGAAATAAGAAACCTATCTTAATGAACCATACTGTATACAATTATTTTAAAAGCAATGAACGCTAAAATCCTGTAGAAAACCCTCTCTTAGTATGATTAAAAAAAGGAGAGTTTTCATTTAAATACAAAGCTTTGTGAAATTCTTCTCTTCTCTTTTGTAAATCGCGCAATTGTTTCTTTAATAAATTATGTACTTCTTGTGGAACCCCGCATCTATAAAATAATTTCTTATACAATACCAAAAAACATAATAAATGACAGAAACTTACTTTAAAGAATCTTTTTCAATAGATAACTTTTCCATTTCAGCTTCTTGAAGCTTTAATTTGTTTCGTAACTTAACTATGAGACGTCTATATGTTCTAATTTTCTGAAAATTTAACTTTCTGTTAGTATTTGAACTTTTAGAAATTAAAGCTAGATAACATACAAGTTTGGAAGAACTGCTGGTGGAATCTAACTTTTTACGTAATTTGCTATTTTTCTTTTTTAATTTGGATAACCTATTCAATCCACCTGTAGATAGGTTTTTCTTAACTTTTTTCTGAACAGTTCGAAGAGTAGAGTTAATTTCTTTATTTTTCAGTAAAAGCGATTTTTCGCCTTCCAAAATTAATTTCATGTCCTTTTGCAATTTTTCAATCAATTGTTGGTTTGCCATTTCTTGGCTCTTCAATTTATCTTCGCTCTTTCTACTTTCCAATAATAAACGTGATAATTTTGAATATTTTTTATGTAGACCATGATATTTTTCGTCTTTTTCGACTAATTGACTTTTTAGAGCCAATAACTGATTTTGAAGTGTCGCCCTGTGAACAATTTTAATTTAGATAAAATTGTTTAAAATATCATTTTGCGTTTTCTTACATTTCTTTTTGGACTGCAGACGTTGAAGAATTTTCCTGCAATTGAATCGATTTAAGTTGCGTAATGATTTCTTCTTCTTCGACATTTTTCTTTTTACAACTTTCAAGTTCCAATTTTAAATCTTAAAAAGTAATGTAATAATGTTCTATAATATGAAAAGTATAAAATATATTTATCAAACAACCTTTAAACGCGCGATTAAAATTTTCACAATCTATTTCTCGTTCCTCTTGTTCTTTCTGCAATTGAAGTTGATGATCCGCTGTCAATAATTTATATTTCTGCTCGAAATCGCATAAACGAAAATGAAGTTGACTAGCTTGTCCTTTACTTTCTGTTATATTAAGTTTTAATTTCGAGTTTTCATCCGAAAGTTTCTCAAGCTCTTTATTTAACCTTTGATTTTCTGCTTTTAATGCCGATTGCTCGAGCTAAATAAATAAGTAAACATTTTAATTATAGTAGCTAAAAAAAATCTTTAAATGCTCATCTAACCTTTGCTAATTTTAAATGTGAGTTTAATTCGGTTATATTAACAGCAAAAGATTTTCGGTGTTTTTCTAACTCTTCTTTTGCTCCAAGTTCTCCTTGACGAACTTCTTTCATTTCAAGCTCTAGTATTTCATGCTGTTTTTTTAAATGTATATTTTCACTTTCCAAGTTTTTCATCTTCTCAAATTCTTGTTTTTTTCTATCAGACACATTTCTTTCTAATTCATGACTAGATTTTTTCAGCTGAATAATCTAAAAGTAAATTTCTATTAATTTTTCTGCAAATGCATAAATTTATTCATATAAATTCTTTACTTCTGCTGCATGGCGAATTTCTATTTCTTTCATCTGTAATTCTAGGTTCATGATAATGTGTCCACTAGTTGTTTTAAAAGTAGCAAATTCGTATGCTAAGGTTTGGTATTTTTCCTTAGATTTATAAATTTCTTCTTCTGCATTTTTAATAACATTTGAATAATGTTTACATATTTCTTGACGAATATTGTTTTGCAAAGCTTCAACTTGAAGTGGATTAGGTATCTAGAAAATAAATACGACTTATTATTATCCATATCATTATCAGGTTAAAAAATATATTTGCAGCCGTAATAATAATTTTTAATAATAACCTGGCTGTGAAGTTTTTTAATTATTAAATTTGCCTCAATTAATTTTTTTTCCATATTTTTTATTAAACTGTTATCTGCAGCTGTCAAAACTTTGGAATCGGGTAAATCATTACTCTGAACTTTTAATTGCAGTTTTTTGTATTCGTCGTTTAGCCTACAAGCAAAATAAAAGTGTGGCATTACTGTAATAATTAATACAGTAATAATGAAACCTGCAATGTTCGGCTTTCAATAACTGATAATTGACTTTATGCTGTTCTGCTCTTAAACGTTCATCTGCTAACAACTTTTCCAATTCCGACTCTCGCTTAACCATTTCATTAGTAAAATTATTCATTTATTAACAATTTAATAATTCATAACAATCTTTCAAAAATAAAATAAGTCTTTAAATTGCAGCGGTAACCACTCCTTCAAGCTTGAGGGGGTACCCCTAGAATCTGGTGTAGCGACATATCGGTACCAAACGAAAATATATCGGTACCAAATGGGAATACGACAAAGGATGCAGAAATGCACATCGGCGGTACGATAAAGGGAACATTTATTATGGTTAATCCTTTTATGTGGACTCTTTGTCGTATTCCTATTGGTCCGTACAATTTACCGTATGTAAAAAATTGTTTTTGGTACCGATATGCCGGAAGTTCCTTTTTTTTTTACAGGAAATGACAAATGGGGTTTCTTCTCGTGTAAATCGCTCTACTATCGTCTGCTATTTGAATTTTGCGCGGTTTACCACGTGCAAGTCGGTGTGAAAGTTTATTATTTATCACCAGGTAAAAATTATTTTATTTTTTGTAAAGTTTAACATAATTATAATTATATAACAATTATACCTAGTTAATTAACGAAATGGCAACCTCTTTGGCTCAACAATTACAAGCTCTTTCGGCTCCTCAGACTTCCCGCTTGACTAAAGAACATGCGATTTCGTCGCTCTTGTTTCAACCAAAAGAAGCGGCAGAATTAGAACGGGATGATATTTATGCTATTGGTAATTTTTTTAGCATTTATTTGTTAAAATGTAATTTTATTTTAAATGTCTTGGTTTTTGTTAGCATTGAATGGATTGGAAGAACTAGAAAGTCTGGTTCCTTATTTTTCAAAGTTTAGAAAAACTTTGTTTAGCGAAGAATCTAAATATTTGGAGAGATCTGTTCAAGCTAAAGAAGCGGAAAAAAAATTAAACAAGAATATTGCAGAGTTTTTGCATTTATTATCACCATTTTTTCTGTTAAAACCTGCTCATAAGACTCTAGAATGGCTTATACGAAGGTAATGGATTTGCCGCGGTTGATTTTATAACCCTGATCCAGAACTCTGGATAACATTTTGTATATTTATTAATTTAATGGCCTTTAGATTCCAGATACATTTATATAATACTGATGATTTAATGAAATGCGCTTTGCCTTATCACGAATCAAACGTATTTGCTCGTGTTGTCCAGATCTTAGATTTTAAGTTGAATTCCAGCAAGAAGTGGCGATGGCTTGCTTCGTTACAGGTTTGAAGCAGCATTTTTAACATTTTATTGTGCGGTTTATAAGTTTGATGTTATGAGTAGAAAAATGGAATCCCACTTTCAAAAGGAGTGTTATTCAATTATTGCTCTAGCAATTTTAGCATGTTGAAAATAATATTTGATGTAGTGGAAGAAGCTGTTAAGGTAAATTAATTGAAGCTGGACGTGCTTGCATAACCAATAGTAATTTGTGGTTTTATTCACTTTTAGAGCGTGGACATATTAAATGAATCTTCTTTAAAAACAATTATTGCCTTTCATATGTCGACAGTAATTGGAGTTGTAAAACAATTAAAGTCTATTCCTGAAGAATTTTTAACTTATGTTGCACCTTTTCTAATGTTTGGTTTGAAATCAGCGATTAAAGATCTCGTATCTGCTTCGTATCTTATATTGGTGTGTATCAACCAGAAAGTAAACTTGGAACAGGCTTGGATTGAACCGATTTTGGAAACTGTTCTTCAGGTAAAATTGTATGTTTTCAAGTTTAAATGAATTTTTTAAGTAAATTTTTTAAATGCTATTTAGAATTTAATTGAAGGCATGGAAAAAGAAGCTGTTTGCTGTGTTGCTATTTGTATTTCTAAACAGGAAATGAGTTCTATATCATCCCGCTGCTGTAAATTACTATTGAAAAAACCATTAAAAATGGTAATTCAAGAGCTCTCGGCGAAAACTATTATGGAATCCATTTGTCGGATCATATTAATGTTTGTTACGAAAGAAGCGTTGAAAGGAACTGGCAAACATTTAAAAAATGTTAAATGGCTATTATCAATTTTTAAGATTAATGAAAAAGAAATGAAATATATTATCAGGTTAGTAGAATTATATTATACAATATTGGTAATTTTTTTAGAATATTTTTTTATATACAAAGTTTTTTTAATTATAGCTTGATTGTCGATGTTCTGTCAGAGTTAAACGATGAAGATGAACATTCTGTAAAGGAAATAGTAAAAGATTTGCTTACCACACTTGAGAAAAGGTACAGTTTATTTTAAAAAAATTTTAATTTCAAAAAACTTGAAAATTTTTGTTTGTTAGATATCCACTAATTTTTGACCAATCTTTGGGAGAATTTTTAATTGATAAAAACCTTTCTAAACAAATATTTGCAATTCTTGGACGGCGGCGGAATGCCCGTGAAAATGTTAATATTTCAATTTTGTGATGTTTTTCATTTTGTTAACTTAAGTTTCCACTTTAGATAAATATTTCTTCAAACTGGATTTCTTATTTAGAGCATCCAAGCGCAGCATTTAGAAAGTCAGCAATTGAAACTATAGATTCGGTGGACGTAGATGACAGCACGTTAAATGATGTTCTTTTATCACGATTAAGGGACGATGATCCAAATGTTGTATTATCTGTTTTAGAGTTGAGCAAGGTAAATAAGACATTTAAAAAATATCGTAAATTTAAAAATAATGTGATTTATTTTTAGTTTTCAAAATTATCCTCAAATCTTACCCGGCAAGCTCTTATTAACTTAGTATGTGATAATTATTCGAATGATGAATGGTAATCTACTATTTCATAATTCTTTAAATGATTTTTTTTTAACTTTTTTTTGTCTTTAATAGGTGCAAAGTTTTAAACTTATCGTTGAAATTGTTAAGTGCTTCTGAATTTGATAAAATTGACGAAAAGCTGCTATCGCTTTTGCCTCTTATGTTTCCAATTTCGAACGGTTTTCTAAACATTTCTAAAAAGATAATTTTTTATGGAGAATTTAAATCAGATTCAAATTTACCGATATTTTGGAAGTTATGGAAAGGTAAATCTTATTTGGAGTTTTGAAATCTAGTTTAAAAAAAATCTGGGATTAATTTTAATATTGTAACCTTATTTTTATTAATTTTAGATGTTGGAAAATACGTTGAAGAAATGGAAGCTGATGGTGAAAGTTTTAATCTAATTATAAGTAAATTTTCTTTGTCCATCTCTTCTATGAATCAGGAAGAAAGAGATTTTTTGGTAAAATATAAATATTTTTGCTTAAAATTTTTTGTCAATTTCTTTTTTTATTTAGCTGTTAGAATTGTTAAAAACAGACCGATTCGCTGCTGCCGAAGAAAAATTTTTGAGCATTGTCTTTCCGCAGCTTTTGGCTGCGATTGTTATTGCGAACAATTGTTCTGAGAATTCTTTAAAATTGGTTTTCCAATTCTTTTCGCCAAATAATTTAACAAAGTCGAAATATAAGGTATGCAACTTGTGAATATAAAATTGCAAAAGCTAATTTTCAAGTTTTTATTTGTTCAAATTCCAAGACTATAGATTTGGAATTGAACACTGTTCTAGCTACCAAAAATTATCTGGATTTGTATTCTTTAATTAAACAGCAAAAGAAATTTGCCGGCTTATTTTCAAACGTTTACGCCATTAACCTTATTATGAACAAATGTGATAAAACTACTGGTACGTTCTATTGGCTTTAAATAATAAAATTATAATATTGATGGAGATTTCATAATTTTTTAATAGGCAGTGCTGAGTTCATTTTTAACGAGGCTCTTTCATGGATGTCGCGAATGAATTCAAAATCGTTTTATTTTTCAAATCTAATAGTGAAATGTTTAATCAAGGTATTTATTTGAGTTAATATGGTGTAAAACTTATATTTAATTTATTATTTTTAAAATTAGAAATGTTTGCTTGATGTTGATCAGCTGGCTACACTTTTATTTACTTATATTGAAACAAATGAGAAAAATTACTTGGCTGGTGTTTATTGCTTAACTTTAATCAAGGAATTTTTAAGTGTTCATAATTACGAACAAAAAAGTAAACATTGTAGTAGAATTTCAAACTAATAGCTTTCTAATAAAATTTTTTTTTTTTACGTAGCTGAAATATTTCTCCTAAATTTGTTGTCATGTTGCAATTCTAAGCAAGAATGCATTAGAAAGGCATGTTTAGAATGTTTATCAGCTCCCTTATTTACAGATAGAAGTCAGTTTGCAAAATTTACTAAATATCTTCTTTCATTTCGGCGAGAAATTGAAAATGATTTCAAGTGAGAAAATTAATAAGGATTTGATTAAACGAATATAATTTTATTTTAATAACGATTTTTTTTTAAATTACACAGTTACTTGCCTACAATTCTTGGAAAATATATCACTCAAGAAGGAGATGATATTTTAGTGTTTTTTGAAAAATGGTTATTGGATGCAAATATTTCGGACTTTATTCGACTTGGGATTCTAAATTATTTAAATGGTGTATCATCATCAGTAAGTTTGATCATGAATGCTAACTAATATTGTTTCTAAATGTTTTATATCTTTTAGGTTATTCTCAACGGTTTATTGCATATTGCTAACAAAATTTTGAAAGATTCTTCGTTATCCTGTTACAAATACACCTTATTGAAAAAGATTTTGTTTCAATTAAATTCTCCTTTGATTGGGAAATTCGAGAATTTTAATCTTCTTACAGAAGTGTTGTCATTAGCTTTGCTCTATAATAATCCGCAACTGGAAGATTTGATTTCCGTTAAAAAAATAGCTCTTAGCCAGATCGAAAACATTTATGGATTATTGAGCAAAACGGAACATAAAAGGAGCCTTATTCGTTTGCTCTTAGATACTAGTAGCAATTCTAGCGCTGATATCGAAAGTTTGAAAATGTCTGATACCTTGACAAACGTAAACATATACAAATTGTTTTTTTAATTTCCTTTATAAAAATTTTATTTTGTTTTTATAGTTATTAACAGACGGGTTGGAAATTGCTTATCACTTGGAATCATTTCTAACAGATGGAAAATCTCCTTTATTACGAGAAATGACTCCGGGGCAATCGTACGTTTCATAAATTTTATTAGTTTAATATTTACTTTATTTTTTAACTTGGATTTATACAAAGGGAAAGTTTGCCTCAGCTGTTATTAATCCTGGAATCAATTGAAGGGAAATCGAATATTAAAAATAACTATTCTGTTATCCCTACATTATTTAAAATTCTTAAACGGTATTCGCAATTCTTAAGTTTGTTTATTTATATTTTAATATTTATTTTGTTATATTATTTTTTGTAGGAATTTGGACAAAATCAATAAAAATGATTATGAATTGGAACTAGTTGTAAATTGTCTGCATCAAGCTTGTAATCATCTTAACTCTGATTCTGCTAAAACGGATCTAATTGATTTTCATATCGAACTTTTGATAAAATGTTTGCAAAGAAAGTCGAGTCCACGAATTCATAGTACGACGCTATTGATTTTATCTTCAATTGCTGAAATATTTCCGGTAATATTATTTATTTAATTATTATAAAGCGTTGTTTTTATGAATAGTTTCTACTAGGAATTTGTTCTTCGTAATGCAGTTCTTGTTTTTGCTTTGATGACCAGCGGTTCGTTTCTCCATCAAGATGATAGCTATAGTTTTGGGATTGTAATCACAACCTTAGAAAAAGTTTTGCCTTCTATATTTAAAGTAAACGTTACATATTTTTGAGAAACATTTCAGTAGACCTATATTTTTTTCCCTTCTTTTTGCCATAGGTAATACTTTCTGTCATTAACTCTGAGACGAAGTTAAAATCGATTTCAAATTGGATGAAAATATTTGTTGGGTCGGTTCCTGACATCTTGGACCACAGACGACATGCTCTTTTAAAAACCCTGTTAACTTCAATTGATGAGAGGAATAAATATTTGTGGTTAATGTTGGGTTTATTACTTGAACTATATGTTGTATGGGAGTCGAAAGGAAATTTCAATAGAAGGGTAAATTTAAATAATTTATTTTTAAGTTATTTAATGTTTGTAATTAATAAATGTATTATTGACATTTGTATGCTAGGGAGTCGAAGAGCGAAAATCTATATTTACTTTTGCTGTTGATTTTTGCCAACATTTTACAGTTGCAGATCAAATGTCTGCTGCTCATTATCTTCTTAAAGAATTAGCCAAAGTTCTTAAAGGTAATGTATATTGTAACTTTATTTTAAAAATGCGTAATGAATTTGTTAGCAATGTTTTTTTACATAGATTTTAAAACTGAAATTGAGTGGTTGGATTTAACTTCTGAAAAGCACAAAAACCATTTTTGCCACACAACTTTATCTTTTGTTTCTTCAATATTTTCCAATGATTTATTTTTGAATCAATTAATTGAAGAACCTGAACTTAATGCGACGACTTTTAAAAAAATTACTAAAATCGTTCTTCGTATTTTAAACACTGTGCAAAAATCGAGTCAGAAAGATTCTAAGAATTGGATTCAACTTTCTTCAAAGTGTTATCAATTGCTAGATAAAGTAACTCTACTTGTAATATTGCATTATTTTAAAATTGCTTTATACATAGTTTTTTTTAATTTGATCTAGACAATGGCTTTAATTCCACTAGATTTATTTATTGAAATAATTGATAAATTATTGGAAAGTGACGACGTTCGGTTGCAATGCAAAGTTGTAGAAATTTTCACATTAAAATTACAACGAAATGGAAAGAAACTTGAAGTAAAATTCTAACTAATTATTTCTTTGTAATATTTTAACAATATATATCTTTTTTTGCAGTTTAAGTATTTAGAAAACATTTTTAATCGCTTGCTAGCAATCGTAAAACATCACTCCATTGAAGATGTGGATAGAATTATGCTCTTGCAGTTGGCGTTGTTTTCGTTTAAATTCTTCGCAAGATATTGTGCCTCTCAAGACATTGAAGCATTTCAGAAAGTTCGTAATTTTTGCAAGAACAATTGACATTTTAATAAAAATTTTTTTTGATTTTACTAGGTGGCCTCTGTGACGATTAAAGCATTAAAAAAGCAAAGCAACCAGCAAGTAATTTCTAGCGGCTTGCTTTGCTTGGCAGAATTGTGTCAAGTTCTTCGTGCCCATTTTATTGTTAATCTTAGTAAGCTAATGCCAATCTTAATGGCATATTTTGAAGATGATTCAAAATTAATCAAGTATGAAAAGTTGCTTATAAAGTATTTCAGGTATTACATTCATTTTAATTTTCTATTAGAAACGAACCTATGCTTTTAAGTCTGGTTACACTACTTTCTAAAATTATCGAGTGCCAGGAATCGTTTTTAAGTCCTTATTTAAGCATAATTCTTTCCAAGGTATTTCATTTACCGGTATATAAAAAAAATTGTGGTTATTATGTTAAAATGTTATTTATGTACTAGATTGCCTTTTTGTGCACTGTTCAATTATCTGATGGGAAAATTCACAAGGCTTTTTCCGCAAGATTGGCAAATATTTGGTAAAATTGTATTTTATATTGTATAGCCTACATTTTTTAAAATTTATTTACTGTGTTTTTTTTGCAGTCGAAATTTATCTAGGAAAGTTGAACCTAGAGTGTTGCTGCCAGCAATTAAATCATGTTATGAAACATTAATTCAAAATTCTCCTAAATATGTGGCTACCCCAATGGCTATTTTAGCTGAATCACTTCGTGTTGTGCCTGATCCTGTTCGAATTTGGCAAGATTATTTGTCAAATTTTTTCTTTATCTCGCTGGATTATAGATCAACTCATAAAGAGGTATTCACTATTATTAAATTTATATAATTATTTTTACGTGTCATTAATGATCAATAACGATTTAAGGAAGGGGAGGAAATAATTTCTATAATTGAACAAAGTTTGCTGGGACCTGTACTTGTTTTAGTTATGAAAATGAGTGAAACTACTTTTAGACCGTTTTTTATGAAGGTAATTAATTCATATTACAGCGCTCATATGTTTTACTTAATTTAATTTTGTTTAATAGTTTTACGATTGGGCAACTAAGGATGGGGCATCAAAAGAGAGACTTTTTACATTTTATAAATTGACTAACAGCATAGCAGATAAGCTAAAAAATTTATTTGGATTGTTTGCTGGTCACCTTCTTTTGAACGTAGTTTCACTTTTGGAGGCAAACAATAAGTCCAAAGACTCAGTTGTACCTACATTTCAATGCGAATTATTGAACGACAAATTGCTACGCCATATATTTGACATTTTATTGAAATGTTTTACTTTCGATGCTCATGGATTTCTCACAAAGGAACGATTTTTAATGTTGATGCCACCTCTTGTAGATCAGTTAGATAATGAAATGAGAGAATATGATGAAAGAAATAAGTTTTTAATACCATGCCTGGCTCATTTAACCCAAGCCGTTACAACTGATGTTAACTTGCAGCCGTTTATTTATAATATTTTAACAAAAACACGTAGTTCTTCGTCAGAAGTAATTTTAAATTTCTTTAGTTAAGAGATAACTTGTTTCAAAAATTATTTTTAATAGGTTCGAATCGCTGCATTGGAAACAATCAGACAGGTCGCCAAAAAAATGAATCAAGATTTTTTGAGCCTTTTGCCAGAAACCATACCGTTTTTGGCTGAATTAATGGAAGGTAAATTTTTAATTGTTAAAATTGTATGAAAATAAGATGTGAAGCTAATGTACTTTTGTTTTAAGATGATATGATTGAAGAAAAGGTTCAAGTGGTTATTGCGGATTTGGAAGAAATTGTAGGGGAACCACTACAAAAATACTTTAAATAGTTGAATAACATGCTGACTAAAATTGTCAGGATATTTATATGAATTAAAATAATTTTTAAATTTAATTAGTTTGGTTCTCCTAGTGACATTTTAAATTGTGTAACACCTAAATGGGCCTACTTGTGCATGGCTCACAATAGTAATTTTGTGCAATAAAAAATGTTGAGAAAATTTATATAAAATCATAGGATTTGAAATAAAAACATCTGTTGCTAAAAAATAAGTTAAAATGAGTTGTAAATATTACATAATATTATATTAATGCAAGTTAAATGCATAAAAGACCATAAACCTACAACGAACGTTTATTTGGGTAAATATTACAGAATGACTTACTTTCTGAACGGCATTTTCTAATACCATCATGCATTAGATTTGTACCTCTATACATTATGCCGTTGCTAAGCAGCGATCAAAAAGTAAGTACTGAATGGTAGATGCCGGTACCCGATAAGTAAAATGTTAAAAATTTACGTGACGTCACTCAGAATACTGTAATAGATATTTTTCAGATCAAGTTTCAAATAAAATATTATTTAGAAAAAAAATGTGTAATTATAATTTTAAAAAAATAAATTAGCGATAAATTTTATATAATTGCTAAAATTCGAATTTTATTAAAGCAGCTAAGTAAAAACTGGTTTTATGACGTGTCACGTAGTTCGCGTGGTTCCCGCTCGATTCTACCCATAGAATTCAGCCATCTTTTATCGACTCAATTTATTGTTGTTGTGGACGTTGAAGGAAGTTGAGGCGTTTATCTGAAGAGAAAGAAGGAAGTTTATTCTACGTTTTAAACAGGCAAGTGTTGTTAAAATTATCAGTACGACTTAAAGAATTCATTTATCGTAAAATGCGTCTATTAAATTAAGGTTAATACATAAATTTTAAGTTGCGTTTTAAATTGGAATGGAAAATGTAGCGCACGTACATATTGTAGTGTTAGCACCGACGGCGGCTTTTCCTGGAAAAATGCTACTGTATTTTAACAAAGCCGACTTTTTCTGTTTAAATATTAACAATTTCTTCTAGTATTCGCGTAGAAACGTTTATTAATCCAGAAACACTTTAATACGTCGGTATTATATATTTTAACGGGGTTTTGATTTAGCCACGTTGTACGTTTCAATTTTTCGTTAGGCCTAATTACGATTCGGCCACGTGATACGCGTTTTTACCAACAAAATTGATCGTACGCTCGTATTTCTGGATTGGCTTTGTTAAAATGTCGTTTGCGTTATACGAATAAATTAAAAAAAATAATATTTTAACAAAATTTTTTTTTTTTTTTTTTTTTCAAAATTTTAATTTTCAGAAATCAAGAATGAGTTCGAGCGTATGTTACAAGTGCAACAAATCGGGGCATTTTGCGCGAGAGTGCCCTCAAGGAGGTGGAGGAGGAGGTGGTGGTAGCCGAGGAGGACGAGGCGGTGGTGGAGGCGGAGGAGGCCCACGTGGTAACATTTTTACATTATTCCTTTTTCGCTACTGTTCTGTTCTATGGTTCAAATTTGAGGAAAATATCATGTTAAGCCTATAAGAAAAAAATGTGATATTAACTCTGTAAGAGAAAAAATATTCCAGTCTTTTGAGTGGGAGAAAAAAATTTGGCTTAAAATGAAAATTGATCAACAGAATAGTAGCGATTTTTTTCTTGAGTCAATACACTTATGTTTTTGTTTTTTTTTTAAAAAAAAAAAAAAAAATGCTAAAAACCAATGTTCTTTTTTGTAGAAAAATGCTACAAGTGCAATCGTATCGGACACTTCGCTCGCGACTGTCGTGAAGAACAAGATCGTTGTTACCGATGCAATGGCGTTGGCCATATCGCCAAAGATTGCACTAATTCTCCCGACGAACGTAGGTTTCAGAGCGGACGTAAGTGTTTGACTCGAGTCTTTTGATTTCTCTAAAAAGTGCGCTTTTCTAATAATTGTTATTTTCTTTTCCCGCGTTAGCTTCGTGTTACAATTGTAACAAGACTGGTCATTTCGCTCGGGATTGCCCCGAATCTTCTAAGACTTGCTACGTGTGCGGCAAAGCCGGTCACATTTCACGCGAATGTGAACGTGGGGATGATCGACGTGGCGGCGGCGGTGGTGGTGGAGGAGGAGGAGGTGGTGGCGGTGGAGCCGGAGGAAAAGGCAAAAACGTGAGTTATTATTTAAAGAAAGAAAAACTTGTATTTTTGTTTTTTTTTTTAATTGGCTAAATTCTTTTCATATTATTTAGTGCTATGGTTGTGGTAAAATGGGTCACATCTCTCGTGATTGCCCCGAGGGAGAGAAGGAAGAGCGTCGATGCTACAAGTGCGGGGGCTCGGGCCACATTTCCCGAGACTGCGATGGTGGTTCCGGTAACGGTGGAGACGAGGCTACCTGCTATCGGTAAGCTTTTTCTAAGCTCACAAAAAAAAACCCAAGCAATCCAATCAGATTTGGATTTAAGCTGACATATTAAAAAGCGCTGAAAGAAGTATAAAAACATTTATTCATAAACATCTCCCACTTTTTATTTTTTTTTTTTTTGTTCTTTCGATTATGATTTTATAATATGGCACCAATAAGAAAATTATTGCGGAAAAAGTATTATGCCATTATTTAGTGTGTTTAATGGCGACAAAATAACGAGCATTTAAAAAGATTTCACCATGTTTGGGGGGAAAGATAAAAAAAAAAAACACGAGTCCGTCGTCAAATAGTTGTTAATTTGGGGTTTCTTTGTGGTGTAGCGGTTAAGTGAAAATTAAAAAAAAAAGTTAAAATCTTTAATGATGCATAGATGTAAAGAGTTTGAAGAATCTGAAAATTAGAGTGTAACGTATTTCGAGTGTTAATAAAGGTGATTGTGGTTGTAACTGTGACTTTCGCGTAGAGAAGTAGAGAGCAATTTGAAGGAGTTGGAGGAGAGGAGAGAGTGTTGGATGATGAGAGAGGAGTCCCCCTCACTTTTGAATTTTTAGTGTGGGAGAGAGAGAGAAATTTAACTTCGGGCGTCCTTGTGGAGAGATGATAGGGCGTCCGAAGTTGAGAGAAGCAAAGAGAGACGGTTGGTTGGATAGTTAATTTTTTTTATTTTGATTTCTTTTTTTTTTTTTACTAAAATATAAATTTTTTTTTATATTTTTATAGTGAGCTCTATTGATACCCATCTGATTTCAACTTTTATTATGTTGTTTAGATGCAACGAGCGGGGTCACTTGGCTCGAAGCTGCACTGCTGCTCGAAAATGTCACAACTGTGGCGAGCTCGGTCACTTTGCACGAGAGTGCGAACAAGTAGCCTAAACCTAATTTAAGTTTTACCGTAAAACACAAAAACCACAATTTCTTCTTGCCAACCGCTTCGCCGTTCAGGGGCCCAGATGTGTGTATTTTAGGGGGAAAATATGCGGATTGGTGCGGAGTCAACAACCTATGTTTAAAAGTCTAATACTCTTTATTCCTCGCGTGACGATCACCGTCAACTCTTTTCGATGCAAATCAAATTAAGCGAAGGGATGGGGAGAATTGGTATGGGATCTTCCAAGCCCCGTTTCATGGGAATGTGGATGAAATTTTTGAGTCTTTAACATCTATCGGAAGAAAATTCTATCTTTGGATGTAATTTCAATTTCTACGCTGATGGTAAAATTTCTAGTCAGTTTTTTGGGGTGGAGTAAGAATCGGTCTTTAGATTCTTTGAAGATTGCCGTTGTGAGATATTTTATTATTTATTGAACGAAAAAGGTTAAAAGTATATTTAAAAGATTTATTTTGTAATCTTATTTACAATATTTAGGTTTTTATTTGAATCTCGAGATGGTGTTTATTTTGAAACTTTCTTACATAATCATGTAAAATTGATGCGTGATTGTGTTCACATTTCAACGAAGAATTTATTCGATCGGAATGTCTACTGTGGCTGTCGCTGAATTTTTGGCAGAAATAAAAATATTTATTTAAAAAGTTAAAATTTTTGTATTTTTTTTTTTGAAATTTTAAACCGAAAAGAATAACAATAGACTCTAAATATTAATTTTGACAACGTTTAATAATTTAGATGGAACATAAACATTTTCTTCGTAATAATTATATCTTAACTTATGATTAAATAAACTATTTTGAGAACTTGGTTTTCAATTGCGCTTCCCATGCTTTTCTGTGCATCGTGTATAATCTCATTGCAGCCTGAGAATCTTGGACCTATGAAATAAAAAAAAATAGAATTCAGACGTTTCCAGCTTCAAATGTAACACAAAATAGTTTACTGAATCGTGTTCTCCCGTTTGTACTTGAATGCCAAGCAATTGTTGCGTTAAATTTTTTAAGGAAGGAGTTCTACCATTAAATAATTTTCGAAAAGGTTTATATTTGGAAGTATCTCTGATATCTCGTTTGGGATGACTTAATAGCAAAACTTTTAGATCGTTTTGTAACGAGTGTCCGACTAAGATACGTTTATTTAGAATATCGCTCACTTCTTTTTGCACGACTTTAAATTTTTCCCCTGAAAAACATTAAATGTTTAAATATAAAAGCTACATTCTTTAAATTTTCCGGAAGGATACCTTTTTCGAGGTCTGAAGGCCTTATTCCGCTGACGTGGGTCCTGTAATCGGCAACCAATTCGTCAGGTTTTACATATTTATCGTACACGCACTGTCCAAACTGATTAACCAGTGATGCTCGAGCCAAAATACTGTCACCGCTTTCATTTCCTACCATCTCGCAATCAATAGCTATTATTCTTGTCAAGCTAAAACACAATTTAGAATTATTATTTGTTAAATTCGAAGCTAATACGTAATTCGCAAAATTTAAAGATCAAACTTACCCGTGGAATGAATTGGTTTTAACGAGGGGATTGGTAGATTGAACAGGAGTTGTATCAATTTGAGATTCCAAATGAATGGAATCTACATTATCAAACCATATGTCATCTTTGGCAGTTGATGATTTTGCCAATTTTTTGCTATTCGAATATTAAACCGCAAAAATTAAAAATGTACCATACTTTTTATTGAGTGATTTTAATACCTTGGATTCTTTTCTTCTTTTGATTTTTTCCGCTTGTTTCCACCATTTAATATTTTTGGGTTAGATTTAAGTAACTTTTTCCAGTTTTCGTCTGCAGTTTGGTTTGGCAAATTATTTTTAGCCATTTTAATTTACATGTACTGATCGTTTAGAATTAAAATTTTAGATATTTTAAGCCACGCTCGTTCTGAATTTTCCCACATGCAGTTGTAAGATGAACTGCGCATGCGCGAAAATATATTTTATTATAAATTAAATTTTGGTTTGTTTTAAATAAATTTCATTTATTATTCTTACAATCTTATCTGAATTTTTAAAAAAATGAATTTATAATTATATTAACGGTATTAAATGAATTAACGTACAAGTATTTTATGTTGTTTATTTTCGCTTCCTGTTCCTTAATCAGCTGTTTCGAAGTTTGGCGACATTTTGCACTTTTTTGAGCGAGGAGCTCAGTTCTGTAATTTAAAAAAGAAAATTTTGAATAATAAATAATGTCTCACTCTCACGGACATAGTTGCAGTAATGATTGTGATCATAGCGTTTCAAATGAGCGTGGTATTGAAGTGAGTTTAATTTAATAACTATGAATAATTATTATGTAATACCTTTCAAAGGCATGACATTTGACTATATGAATATATCACTTTCTAATTGCGATTTTTAATTTTTATGTTACAGTATAGCTTATATCAAAAGGTTGATTTAAATAATTTAGAATGCTTGAACGAGGCAGAAAATGGATCAGGAAAATATATTTTCAAGCCTTGGGAAGATCGATTGAAACTAGACAAGGTTGAGGATGTTTGAATTTGCGAATTTAATTTAATGCTGAAATGTGTTAAATTTATTCAGGTAGTGGAAAGTGATGCGGACGAAGAATTGCTGTTTAATATTCCGTAATGTTGATCGATTAACCGCAAAGTTTCTATATTCGCATAGAGGTGGTACTGTATACAATTTTTCATTTTTTTTCGTGTTAAGGTTTTGCGGACTTGTAAAACTGAAAGGAATAATTGTAATTGGAGGTGACGATGATACTCATCCTGCTTGCATGAGAATGTACTAGCTTATTATTAATTCATACGTCGATCAAAAACTTAATTGATTTTAAATTAAGATTTAAAAATCGTCCAAGCATGTCTTTCGATGATGTTCACGGTTTAGAAGCTGATCAAGTATTTGAAATGACTAAAGACATTAATGGAACGTTGGAATATGCTCCCAAGTTAGTTTTTTATTGTTGATACTTGCTCATCTACCAGTATTTGATATTATTATTTTTTTCTTCTTTTTGATTTAGAATTGTTACATTTTCTTCTGTTCATTATTTATCTATTCACTTTTCTCGAAATTTTGGAGCTGATATTACACGAATTTATTACATCGGTTTAAAGGGAGAATTTTCCGAGGTAAGACATTCAAGTTTTTTTAGATGGCTATCCAATAACTATAGATATTCGGCATAATATTATAATTTTTTTTTTAATATACCCGGTATTATATAAAGTTGCCGAGACAAGGAATAGCTATTTGCTCTTATGAATCTGCTCCAAATCCAGCCGATCACAAAATTAAGTCTATTAATCCAACTACTAGTTTGATACAATAGAATGCATCATGATGATAAAAGTGTTTTGATAAAATGATATTAATAAATTGTTTATTTAACCATTAAATTTTATTTATTTTTTCGAAATTAAATAATCCCGCGTACCACAAGTTGGGGTTCACTGCCTTAGTCAATCGCGCTACAGCACTGTGCTTTGGTGCTACCACGTGCAACACTGTTGTTGCAAGTCGTTTGAATTCCACGAGACTGGTTCTACTCGTATTTTTTGTGAAATTTTGGTCGTGGTTTCGCATTTTATTAATGTATTTTATTTTGAAATAAGTGCGATACAAGTAGATAGACCGCTGATTATTGAGATCCAATACTGTACTGCCGAAACTTTATAATGGATAAGAAATCCGAGGCAAACCTAAAGAGAGAAAAAGATTCTTCCAAAAAGGTTTCGAGTGAATTATTGAAGTTTGAAAATCCCACAGGCAAGTTTAAGCTTATTTTTTTTTTTGTCATTATGGATTAATTGTATTTATGATTTTTTAGTATCGTCCGATGAACATATAAAAAATTTATTTTCCGATTCTAATACGAGAGACAAATCTAAATTTATGATGGGAATTGATAGTAGCAATAATGGTTAGTACAAACTGTATGTGACGAATTTTTTTTAAAAAAGTAAATTCAGTTTCAAATACTATGATTAATACTAATTACAAATGATAGTATTAAATAGGGTAAGAAATTTTTTGCCTATAATTAAAAAGGCAAACGAAGATATTACAGTTGCTATAGAAAAAGGAGAAAATGTTGATATTGAACATATTGACGAAGAAAATGAAGCCAAAGAATTAATTGAAATGGTAATAACCTCGTATAAATTGCACTGAAACGTATAAGATTAAAATTATTGTTACTGCAATTTGTATTTTCAGAATTTAGCGCTACTAGATAACGGTTCAGAAAGCTCATCAGATGAAGATGACGAATGTGTTTTAAAGGATATTAAAATTCCTGGAAGCACCAAACAATCCGGGCAAAATGGTTCATCATTAATTTCTGAATACAAAGATGAAAATAACGATTAATTAAAAGTTTGATACAATTATACAGTATGATAAGTATCGATTCCTTTTTTTTTAAAAAAAATTACTTTTGTATAATAATTTTGTAAATAAGGTGTATGTCGCCTACTGTATATTTTCATAATTTTTTATTTATAATTAATGTGGTTAAAAATGTTGGTTTTGATTGCCGGTATATTAGTTGAACTAGATAATTATTTAGATAAATCTAGAATGCCTGCAATTTATTCGAAATTAATAAATGAAGGAAAATTGATTCATCCATCATCTTTCTCTATTATTTTATTTTTCTCGCATTTTGTTTACATAACTGTCGCTTCACACTTTTAAGAATGCTTTTTTGCACATTTACAAGTCTGACAATTTGTATAATATAATGAAAAATGATTATGCTTAAAAAAAAGTTATTTAAAAATACAGATTTTTAACATAAAAATTGGCAAAGATATCAATCTTTAACCTTCAGTCGTGTTGCCACTATATTGATGCCATGTTGGCGCTTTAGTGTGAAGCAGCCTGCTAAAAGAGCACCTTGTAAATGGCGTTGTGAATCGCTGCATCCTATGCACGTAAAAAAAAGAGCAATTTTGAAAGTTTGATAATGGCATCAATATTGGGAAGTGTTGGCGTCAACCTTTTAAAATTGAAGGTAAAATTTCTTGTTATTATAATTGTTAATAATAAATTAACACCTCGGCTATATTTTGGTGCTCGAGGCCTCGTGCCTTCAGTTGAATGATTGTATACAGCTGCTTAAGTTTTAATTACGAAATTAGAATTGGTAACTAGAATGTTTTTATTATTGATTTTTTTTAAAACCAGGCAAACTTTGCGCAAAAACTTCAGGCGAGGTTTTTGAACTTATTGGAATACCAGAGTAAAAAACTATTGGCCGACAATGGATTGACGGTGCAGAAATTTCGAATCGTGGAAAATGTTGCAGAGGCGAAACAAGTTTCTGAACAATTTAGTATGCGCATTACAATTACAGTATATTCAAGATCTACTCAACCGAAATCTATGTTTTTTATTTAGGAGTTAAGGAATACGTTATTAAAGCTCAAATTTTAGCTGGTGGACGAGGTTTGGGAGTTTTTGATAATGGATTTAAAGGAGGGGTTCAAATTACTCAAGAGTATTTCTCAACATTTTATTCAAACGCATAACTTTGGCATGTAAAATTCTAATTTAACTTTCCACTTTTAACAAAGCTCTTCACAAGTACCAAAGCTGGTAGATAAAATGGTGGGACATCGATTGGTCACCAAACAAACGCCAAAATCTGGAATTCTAGTTCAAAAAGTGAGGTTAAAAATTCATCCGCATGTTGAAGTTGTTGATTAATTTGGTTAAACCAATTCAATAAGGTTATGGTCGCGGAATCTGTAACCATTGATCGAGAAACCTATGTGGCTATTTTAATGGATCGGGAAAAGAATGGCCCGGTGCTAATATCTAGCCCCGATGGAGGAATGGATATAGAAGATGTTGCTGAAAAAACACCCGATCGAATTCAAGTGGTGAGCGTGGCGTAAACGAATGCCTATTTTAATAAATACAGCACATGTATAATAACGGCATAGTTATTATTAATTTTAGCAACCAATTGACATAACTGAAGGCATCAAGGACGAGCAAGCTAGATCAGCTGCGGAATTCTTAGGTTTTAAAGGACCTCAATTAGATTCCGTAATTTCAAAGATTTTATTATTTTTAGATTCATAATATTAATTTCAATTGCTTCAGGCGATAAAACAAATTACCGGCTTATACCATATGTTTTTAAAAGTGGATGCTACCCAAATTGAAATTAATCCTTTGGCTGAAACCAAAGATGGGCAAGGTGTTCTATCTTTTCTTTTTACGTAATTTTGCATGCCATTATTCAACGCTTTATTATTAATTTAATAGTGGTTTGCGTTGACGCGAAAATGAATTTCGATGACAACGCGCAGTTTCGTCAACAAGAAATTTTTATTATGGACGATCATTCAGAATCTGACGCGCGAGAAGTCGAAGCTTCCAAATACCAACTCAATTACATTGGAATGGATGGCAATATTGCGTGTTTAGGTATAAAATCGAACATGTCTCAATTTATGGCCTACTGTATTTAAACCTCTTTTTCTTTAGTGAATGGTGCTGGTTTGGCAATGGCTACCATGGATATTATTCAACTTCACGGCGGTGCTCCTGCCAATTTCTTAGATGTTGGTGGCAATGTAAAAGAAGATCAAGTCTACCAAGCCTTTCGAATTTTAACATCGGACAAAAAAGTAACTGATGAAAGTAATCTTATACTGCAATTTCTTTCATTATAAAACTTTTTTTTTAGGTTCGAGCAATTTTAGTAAATGTTTTTGGAGGAATTGTCAATTGCGCAACAATAGCTAAGGGAATTATTAACGCTTGCAAGACCATTAAATTACAAATTCCTTTGGTCGTTCGATTAGAAGGTTACATTTCAATTGATTTTTTTAAAAATGATTTTTTTAAAAATAATTTTTTCCTTATAAAAATAAATTGTAGGAACCAACGTTGATGAAGCTAAGCGTTTGCTTCTCGAAAGTCGGCTGGAAATTACTTCGGCTGAAAATTTAGACGATGCTGCCAGGAAAGCGGTTTCCAGCATTCGCCAATAAATTGTTACTGAATTTGTAATAAAGGTAAAACTTATTTTTTTTTAAATAGAATTTTATAAACAGCTTACTTCAGCTTAACAAGGTTATTATATTATTATACAGTACATCTCATTTTTTTTTTTTTGTCATGGAATTTACGAAAAACTTTTCCGATTATAAATATAGGAACATAATTATATAGTATATAAAAATATTGGAATGAAGTATTACAATAATTATTGTCGATGAAAAAAATTTTATAAGGCAAAAATGTAAAGATCCGCGCAGACGTTTAGTAAAATAATTAGCACCGTGTTGGAAAAAATGAGATATCGAAATTTGGGGTCAACGTCACCTTGACGATACCAAATCAGCTAAAAATTAATTTAAATGTCACAAACAGAAGGCAACTTTTAAAATATTAATCGATAAACTTACGAGAAGGAAATGAGACGCGCACAACAGCGCTAAACATAAGGCAAAATAAATGTTATAACTTTTGGTATGGACGGTATCAACATCAGATTTGAAAATGGCTCCCAAAAAAGTCACCTGTTAAAAATAATTTCTCGTTGCTTTTAACAATACATTTAATTAAAATCAATTACAATATAATCGTACCAAAGTGAGCATTCCCGTAACGCCGAATGATGCCCAATCAGTAACTTTGCGCTGCTCAAGTAACAATTAATTATACACTCTGAAAATAATAATTTATTTTATAATTATTATACCCATAGTGATTGCTGCCCGAATAAAGGTCTCGTCAACAACGTGCCCTCTTCTTCACCACCGATAGTGTTGTAACTTGACATCTTGCTTTAATAATTTTTAAACTAAGCTTAATCACAGTGGTAAACAATTTTGTCAAGAACTGAGTCTGAATAGTAAGTAAACATTCTAAACCAGAAACCAAATGTCAAAACATCCGCAATCATATGACCGTGTATGAAAATGCATCACGACATTATTTTGATGACGTTGATTGGCCCTAAGGTTGATTAAGGTTAAATTGTTGAAAATATCATCCAATAAAATAAAACTGATACTATTTAAAAATTACTGTATATCAAATTTCTATTCACGCACAGCATTTTATTATCTAAAATACAGTAACAGAAAAGTTCAAATGATGATAACCTCGCGTCCCTCCAGTTGAGAAACTGATGTGTATCGTAAGGGCAGTGTTGTTAAGTTTGCGCTAAGGTTGGGGGTTGTTAAATAAATTAATACGCTAGTATTTTATTTATTTTATCTTTAAAAACTTATTTGCAATTTTACTGATATTAATAAAATTATTAAATTAAATTAAGGTTAGTTTCTTCTCTATTTGTGAAAATAACGCCGGACATCACTGTAAATTATTTTACAGATCATGGCCGCGGTTTTTGAGAGATTTGTATTTAATTTTAAAGGTAATTATTTTTGTTTTATTTTCATTATTTTCTTTGTAAATTCGGAATGGATTTTGTGGTTTTTAGTTAGCGAATAGTGCAGTTAATTACATTAAAATAAAAAAATAATTTCAGCGTAGCAATTATTGTTTTTTATTTTATGTTTCCCTCACACAAAATAAAAATTTCAAGTATTTTTTAATTAAATAATTAATTTACTATTATTTTATTACAGAATATTGGCGCCATTGAAAAATATCGTGCCTGCTTGGTAATTTTTTGGGCTGCAACTTATAAATCGTTTACTTTTCATGCAATAATTATAGGCAATATAATTGGCATGAATAACGATGTTTTATTATGAAGGTGAATTATACAATAATAAAATAAAATTAATAATAAATACATTTACGTTGTTTTTTAAGATTGGAATTGAACGATTTTTGAAGCGATGTAAACTCTAAAGAAAGCATTTTCCTCACGTAAAATACTTGGTGACGAAATTCTAAAGATCTCGGCGATTATTTTAAGGAATGGACATGGAAGATGCAGGCAGCTGTTTTTCATCTTCGGCTTCAACGCCGTCACCTCCTTCTCCTTTCAAACCCAAATTCAAACTACGTTTTACTAGTCCCTTAACAAAAGACGGAGATGTAGTTACCTACACTATCAAAATCACTTGCGTATGAATGATGAAATTAATTTATGACGGGGGTTGGTTTTTTTTTCTAAAGTAAATTTTTCTTCCCCAGAACGAAGGTTTTGAAGAACACGTAATCAAACGTCAATATGAAGATTTTGAATATTTGGATCATTGCCTAACAACTTCAGTCAATCTCAACGGCATTATTGTACGCAACATTATTTTTACAGAATGTTGCTGTGATTCTTTTATTGATAACTTAAAACTCCTGCCAAATATTCGGGTTCTTCCAGAGAAAATGGGGGGCTGAATCCTATTTTTGCAACTCAAATAATTTAGTGTAAATTTTGGTGTCAAATTTTCACCAAAAAAAAAAATGCGCCGAACTTGTAAGACTCATTTTTTTAATAGAAAAATTGACATCTTATTAATTTTGTAGTTAGTTGTTAAGTCGCTAAAAATTGCAAAGCCCACGGCAATTAACTTATTGCTCCTGTTTCTACCTCTTTCCCCACAGGAAATCTTTATTTTGTATGAATAATACTATACTGTTTCATTGTTGTAGGTTCCTCCGTTGCCTCCCAAACCAGCAGTTACAGCTCAAATGGTTGAAGCCCAATCGAAAAATCAGTTTTGCAATAATTGTAAAGGGGTAAGAGGAGACGGTTTTCATAAAGATTACAAGGCGATGGAGATGTAAGGTTAAGCATTATTATAATTATTATCACAGTATTACTTTTTTTTTATTATTGTTTTGTAAGGTACCTGAATTTTTTACTGTCTCACAACACATTTGGAAATAATACTCAATTGCTCGATTTTTTAACTAAACAGCAGGTATTTTCTATTCTACATAAATATTTGACAGTTCAAAGATGATTTTTTTTCTCTCTTCAGGCACCACCCAGAACCAAAATAAAAAAAGGATTTTTAACATCTATTTCCAATCGTATAACTAGCTGGAAGTCCACACACAAGGTTTTTCTTAATAATTTTAAATACGGTATATTTTAATTTTTACTGTAAATTTAATTATTAATTAGGATTGCGAAGAATTTTTTCAAAAAGAAAAAGAGTGGGTTACTGAATATGGTTTGCAATTAACTAAGTGTAATGAGGTAAATATATTAGCAATTTCAAAACATTATCGACTTAAATGTCAAAAAAATTCTCTTTTAAAAATAGAATTTACATAAAATGATATGCGGAAAACAAAGTTAGATTTTTGCCATCGTTTTATTTGTAACTCGAAGTAGTAATTGATTTTTTTTTTGTTTTTAGAACTTTGTAATGCTTTGGGTCAGTTGTGTACAGATTTTGTTACCAGTGTTGGTTCAGGTGATGTGCACGGTGGAATGATACATAGGTAATAAATGATTTCTAAGTGCTTTTTGAAAAGTTTAAAAAAATTAATCGCTTTTTAAGATTAATGGGAAGAGTTGCTGAAGGATTGAATGATTTGAAACAAAGCATCGAAGTTCAAATCTTTAATGATGAATTTATTCTAGTCTCTACTTTCATTTATTACTCGTCTTTTATCGAGTCTGAACAGGTTTGATCTGATCAAATCTGTTTTCCATATTTTCGATACCGTAATAATATTAATCATTTACGTTTGGTTTAGGAAATGCTATTACGCCGAACTGCTTTACTAATGAATTACGAAAATTGCAACAAAGCTTTGGATAGTGCTAAAGGCGATAAATATGAAATGGTTCATTTTATTACTGCATTTTATCATTCTTTTAGAACATTACATTTTGATTCTCAAATTTCAGCTTAAGAATGCAAAACAGGCTTCCGAAAAATCTTTTGAGGAATGCTCCGATGTAGCCAGACGCGAGGTATAATTGGTTTTTTTAAGTCAAATTTGTTCATGTTCTGATAATCTTGTTTTAGATTAAAATATTTCATCGACAAAGAGTTATGGTATTAGAGGCAACGCTTAAAATGTACGCGCAAGCCCAGTTAAAAGTTGCTTGTGATACTTATGCCATATTAGCCAATTCCTTAAATATGCTCGAACAATTGCATTTGTTCAATTAAGGTTGCGGCATTTTAAAAACTAGAGCGACAATGCATTCCATTCATAATTCTATAATAAAGTAAATTCATGGCAAAATAAAAACTATAAACGCTATTGGTAACTAAGTACTTTATTCTCTTTAAAATTCGTTATTTTTTCATCTAATATTTTATTAAGAAAATTATATGTTTAATTGATTTGTTAAGAGGGTTTAGTTTCAGAGTTTTCTACGAATTTCCCTTCTACATCAGTAGTTTTGGCCGTGTGACTTTCGTCGTCCTCGATAGTTTTGGTCGGGTGACTTTCGTCTCCCTCAAATTCCATCGGATCGTCAGGTTGCGGGTATAAATTAGGATATTGTACCAT
Source organism: Polydesmus complanatus (assembly GCA_034692225.1). NCBI lineage: Eukaryota > Metazoa > Arthropoda > Diplopoda > Polydesmida > Polydesmidae > Polydesmus > Polydesmus complanatus. The sequence goes on along the minus strand of JAQGAZ010000600.1, from coordinate 5,053 downwards.
GCATTGCTGCATTTGATTAAATGTTTCAAAACAGTCGCTCCCCTTAGGCGTTTCTTTGCTATATTGAAAGCACGAAAAGGCTTTTCTAAATTCAACTCCACACGGACCGGTGGCCACACCTCCTAGACATGGACAGTTCCAATTTATATCTCCATTGGGGAGAAGAACTCCTACAATAAATTTTATTTAATTTTTGAACAATAATTTGCGATAAACGTTTTAAAGACCCTTAACCTGGTTGATCATCGTCATCTTCTGGGAGTTCAATTAGCAATGGCTTCTCGTGATCCTCTTTGGTAACAAACGTAATCTCATCTTTACCTAGAAGATTTTGGTTACAATAAAGCTCTTTCACTGCGTTAAACAATTAATAGTTCGTTACCTTGTTTTTTGCAGACAGACATAATTATTGCAGGATAAAATGTTTGATTAAATCAAACTGTATAATTATTATATTACTTTTTAAAAAAAACCGAGTGAGCTTTCTAATATACCATTCTAAACCGGTCGAATTTCCTTTCCTTGGAAGCGCACGTGACGCATGCGCATTAAATTAAGAAATGATGCAATTTCGAAATCTTTCTAGAATTTGTATTCTAAAAAAAATAATTTAGTACATCTATTTATATTTTTACTGATAATTAAAATGGATATGATAAATTAATTTTTTTAGAATACACTGTTGTCTAAAAACATTTTTAAATTGAATTAATGCCTATAAAATGTAAACCGGAAGTGTGTTTGATTCGAAAGCACGTGTGGAGGAAGTTACCCCCCGGTTCCCCTCCTCATCTGATGAGCTCGCTTCAAGAAGTTCATGTGCGGTGTTACAGTAGATGCCACGTTTTAGATTACCTTTGACAGGTGTTCATTTTATTTGTGTTTATATGTTTTTAGTATAGTTGCCTTCCAATTAAATATATGGCAGACGCGGGAACAGGTAATTGTTATATTGCTACTTTATTTCATTATCAGTATCACTAGTCCTTGTTAGAAATTTTGAGATAACGATTTAATTCGCGCTCGTTCCAATTTTACGGTTGACATTATTTTGACAGTTTGAAATACGGTAATTATTTTCTAAATTAAAGATTTGAGTTAAAAAAAAAATTAATATTAATTATTTTAGATAAATTGTTGTTAATTGATTTAAATATAATTATTATTTACATGAAATTTGCAGTCTTGTAAAGTTGATTTTCACAGCTTGATGCTAAATTTGCGGGCGTTTTATTTCGATGACGCGCTATTTATAATTTCAAATAAGTACCTGTTCGAAGATGTTATTGAAAATAATTCACTGTGCACAGCTGTTATTGAATTATAGTAGTAAAAAGTTGGCAATGGGCTTTATTTAATAATGTAAAAAGCAACAACTGCGTTCTTATTGTTATTTTAGGCAATTTTAATTTTCATCTGTCAACGGCGTGATCGAAACGAGCCAAGTTGGCATCCTGCTTTGCGAAACCACGTTGTCGGTGGCGACCGAAGGACCAGCAGCCGAAAATTCCTATTGAAAATCAAAAAGAATCTACTATAATGTCAGGAGAAGCCAATAAAGGAAATGCTGGGGCCGGTTAGAATTTTTACATCAATTGGAAAATAAAAAAAAAAAGAAAATTTCTTGTAAAATGTAGATGTATATATATTTTTTTTATTATTATTTAGGAATGAAGACTTTAAAATGGATCAGTTTAGCTACGTTGACATTTCAAAACGCGATTTTAGGTCTGAGTATTCGATATGCGAGAATACAGCCGGGAGACTTGTTCCTATCGTCAACGGCTGTAGTCATGTCTGAGCTAGTAAAGTTAATAGCTTGTTTGATCATCGTTTTTATTCAAGAGAAAAGTGTGGCGAGGGGAACAAAGTTAGTATACGCCCAAGTTATACGACAACCAGTAGACACATTAAAAGTACGTGGCATATTTGACATTTTATTTAATGTGAACGGATCTTTTAATGAGAGTTTTAATATTTTAATAGGTGTGTGTACCGTCTCTCATCTACACCCTTCAAAATAATCTTATATTTATCGCTGCTTCCAATTTGGATGCGGCCACATATCAAGTAAACAGAAATTTTAAATTGTACTGCTTTAATCTTAACACAAATTTTTTACAATTACTAAGGTGACTTATCAGTTGAAAATTTTGACCACTGCGCTTTTATCCGTTTTCATGCTGAAAAAAGTACTGGGACCTTTGCATTGGGTAGCTCTCGTGATTTTACTTTCCGGAGTTTCTCTGGTTCAACTTACAGATACCGGTTCATCTTCCGCAGCTACGGGTTAATTTGATTTTAAAAATAGGATTTAGAATTTTAAGAGTAAATTTATTGTTTTGTTTTTTTTTTTAAAAAAAAAAATTTAGGCGGACACGAACAGAATCGTCTCTTAGGTCTGATTGCCGTCATCATTTCTTGCTGCATGTCTGGATTTGCCGGCGTTTATTTCGAAAAAATTTTAAAAGGTAGCGATGTATCAGTATGGATGAGAAATGTGCAATTGAGCGTTCTAGGAGTACCTTTCGCTCTCTGCACTACATTTATTAGTGATTATTCGAAAGTCATGGAGCGAGGATTTTTTTTCGGTTACAACGGCGTAGTTTGGTTCGTCGTTTTGATGTATGCTCTCGGCGGGCTCCTAGTGGCCGTCGTGGTCAAATACGCCGATAATATTTTAAAAGGTTTTGCCACATCTTTAGCCATAATAGTAGCCTGTGTTGCGTCTATTTACATGTTTGACTTCCACGTGACTTATCAATTCATGAGTGGAACGGCGCTGGTCATATTTTCAGTTCTGATGTACGGCCAACAAGAAGCGATTCAAACGCCTAAACATTCCTCGACCTTATCTAAAGTTTAACTTTAGGTATTTTTAAATGATAGGGCGTATTTTTTATTATTGGGCGATGGGATTGCTGCAATTTATAGATTTACGAATTTCGTTAACTTTTAAATTAATAGGGCCTTAACATATTAACAAGGGATTGGATTCTATTTTCTACGGTTGTTAACTGTTGAATATTTATTTTATAAAAGATAAAAACCTCGTTTTAGAGGAAGACTTTTGTTTTTGATCGGCATTTTTTTTTATTATTATTATTTTAGTAACAACAAGCCAGATAATTAAGAGATGGCAAAAAAAAAAAAAAATTAGAAAAACGCGTTAATTTACAAAATCTCAATTGCCCTTCTTATCTCCTTCGACTCCTTCAGTTCGATCCAATTTCTCCTAAACCAACATTACGAGTTGAAAAATTCAGTACGCAAAGTTATTCTACAAAATTTTTACCTGTAATTTATCTTTTTCGCTAAGCAAACGATCGTACTCGCGCGTAAGTGACTCGCTTTGTTTCTTCATTGCATCAAAATCCAATTTGGTTTTCTTTTGTTCTAAACGGGCAAAATTTAAAAGTTTAGCAACATAACTGAAATAATAATTGTACTAATTCTGTCAACTAACCTTCTTCCGAAATTGTTAAGGATTTCTTTAGAGTTTCTAACTCTTTCTCGAGCTTTTCGCGAACCTCATTTCCGACGTTATCGGCCCTCTCATTCTTTTTCTAAAATTTGATTGTTATTAATTTTGAAAGGAATACTGCCATTAGATCGCAAATGCAATTTACCTTGGAGGCTTCGTCCATAAGTTTGCTAGCTGCGTCTGACGCGCTCTTCGCTTGCTTCATCGAAGCCTCATTTGCAGCTAATAAAGTAGCTTGGGCGGATATAAGAGTAACTAATCTTCGAAGTACTCTAAAATATATAATATACATATTTTTTTAGCACTGATATAATCTAAGAAAAGGATAAAATACTTACAGCCAAAGAAACAGGGAAAATCCAGCTATGTAGAAATTTCTTTGTGCTCGGAATAATTTCATGTGCACTTGCAACTCGGAACTTAAATGTCCGTGAACGTCATTTTTACCGTCCTCCATATCCGATGTGTATTTCTTCATTTCTCTAATGGCATCTACGGTAGAAATTACAGTATTATACAGTACTTAATTTTTTAAAAAACTTTTAAACGACGAGATTTTGTTTCACTCACCTAGAAAGAAAAGGACCAGAATTAAAATAAAAACCGTAAAATATATGTTAGCTTGCTTTTCCAAGGTTTTAAGAAACTTGGATTTGAAAAATCTTTGCCATCGACTAGCCGAAATGAACGGAAGGAGCAGGATCAAAACAAACGCAATTTCTGCGTAGAGAAACGTCGCTATCAGAGTCCATTGGATACTCATTGTGAACCACTCGAACGATACCTACAAACAATTAAAATAAAATGAACGTTATTATCTTAAATGGAAAACTTTCTGACCGAAAAAAAAAAGTATGAACCACACGTGTGGTTACAAACTGAATGACACGTATCATAGTCACATGAGGACTCGAGTCGCTCTCTTGTCGTTCATTAAAACTCGAAATCACGCCAAAATTAGTCATTATAATCTAATTAAATTTACTAACCGACATTTCTACTGATTTCAATATTTATGATGAGCAAATATTTACAATAAAAAAAAAGTATAACAAACACGATTCGCACAAGCTAAATTATTAAAGTTGATTGAAGATAAACTATAACTTTCTCCAAATAAAGCTTGTATGCGCCAGAATTATTCAAAAGTGAAATAACAAATACTTACCAAAGGTAATTAATTGCGAAGTTTTTAGTGAAGATGAGACGAGACTTTAACCTTGGACCATCAAAAAAAGGTACAAAACCGACAACAACAATTCTTTCTAGCACAACTCTTGCTATGACGTAACTTGGTGAAAGAGGAAGTTAAAAAAAATTATCAATAAATTATTTATTTATTTTTTTTAATGGTACATGGAGTATTAAAAATAATATAATTAAGTTTATAAATCAGAATTTTAAATTTTTTTGTAAAGGTTGAAATGCAATATTATTCTTTATTAAATTTTGCTCTACGGGTAGTCCCTGCGAACAGCTGATCTGAAATGGCGGTGTCAGAGTGGAGCCCGAACCTCTCTCTTAGGATTGGGCGACTCGCCACTCTGAAACGCCAAAGCCCCGAGGCAA
>JAQGAZ010000599.1:0-52871 GCA_034692225.1 Polydesmus complanatus | reverse complement strand
GGTCTCGTTTAGCGCTGTTTCGATTAGCGCTGTTTTTTTTGGAACGCATCCCCCGCGCTAAGCGGGGTCTTACTGTACATTCAGATTTGCAGAAAGCGGAGCTAGTTCCACCAACCCTTTTGCGTTGGCACCAAAATGTAGAATTGGTTTTATTGATTGAAACCTGTGTCAAAAGTGCGGGGGGAACCATGTATTACGGTAGGGTAATTCATGCTGAGTCAGGGGAATCCGCGATTTTATTAGCAGTTATTGACACTCTGGTTGAGAACTTGAGAACCATGGTATTACAAGAATAAATTGAGTGAAATATCTTATCTTAGAAATTCTCGTAAATTTCAAATTGAAAATGATTGACATATCGACTGGTTGAATTGACCGTGTGATGGTCGGGAGCACTCCGCGTACTTAGCAAGGTGAAATGTTACGCATACAGTACGTAGATGTGATGGATGATGCGATGAAGGGAGTAGAGATTTACGTGTTTTCGTCTGATCCCCAAAGTCGGGAGATTGGCTATTAAAATTGACGCTCAAAAAGGGATTAAATAACTCAAGTGGAGCATTGAAATTGTTCGTAGAAAATACTAACTGGTTCCTTACCGTAGAAAAGCGCGCTGGAGCGCTGATTGGTCGAGAATCTCCATCTGGGCGTATAATATGAGTGAATGATCAAATATAAAATTTTGACGTAAATTTTATTTTATAATCAGCTTATCTCATATCTCTTACACTTATGAATAAAGAAGCGTTGTCAGGGTAAATATCATTCAAGCACACACTCTTCACATTTTTACGACATTTTAGAGTAATTTATTTCCAGTTTGAGGAAAAAAGGATTTCTATTTAATTTTCTGAGAAATATTATATTTTTTTTTTTTAGAGTAAGGGAAAAAAAATATTGTCGAGTGGCTTTTGCGATGTAATGGTAGTTTCTAATCTGCTCGCGAATGTGTATAAAACGTGGATAATGAGACGTCAGAACTGAAACCGGATGCGCGCGCGCGTTTAATTAAAATTGTTCGTCTACGTAGGAACAGGAAAAAAAGACATTTAATAAGAACATCTTCGTAATCTGCCAAATCCGCTCAAGTCCATTTTTCCGAAAATTTTGTTGTTGGCGATTTCTGTTTTGTAAGCGGATACCGTATTAAATTGGGGATTCACTTAATATATTTTTTTCTTTTTTGAAGGCATTTTATATTCTGCAGATTTTATGCATTTAAAAATATAACCGGTTTAGTCTAAATAACAAATATTTTGACAGCAAAATAATTTTTTAGGGTAAATAACGTCGTTGCTATGGAAATGTGATGCATTGAGAATTTATATAGCGACTTTTTTTTGAAAGGGTTATGCTTTTTTTTTTTTTTTTGCATTAAATCGCATTTTTTATATAAAATTTTTTTAGCTAAATACTTCAATGAAACGTTTTTATGGTCCAAATAAAAAAGAAAACTTACTGATGTATTAAATACTTTCCAGTACAATACTGTACATTTTATTAATATTAAAATGAAACACTAATTTAAGTCTTATGTTCGGTACAGGTAAAAAATTGTTAAAAGTAAAATAAATAATAATAATGGTGGGTTTGCCGCAATGAGCGAATAACTCCACATTTGATAATTTTGACAAACTAAAAAAAAGTGTTTTAAAATACAGCATTATTTTTTAGCTTAATTTGCATGTAAAAATATCCTTTAGCGTATATAAAATAGAGGGAACATTTAAATTTTGGAGCTCTTTTGTTTTTGTATTATACTGTAAATGGGTTTAAAATGCTTTTTTAAATAAATTTATAACTAAAATTAAAACTGCAAAATAATTCGAATCTTCTTAACTCAAATTTTAAGAATCTTCCTTTCAAGACCATTGAAATTACTGAAAAGTAGCACCATTTGTTGAATAACATAAAAACTAAAACTCACAGTTTCATCAATTTTGCACCAGTTAATAATAGATTTTCTTTTACTACAGTGAAATCCGTTTATAGTGCGATCTCGCGTTAGTGCGACCATATTTTGGTCTAACTTTTTTTCTTATTAAAATTTGCTTTTTATGTATAATAAAGTTAATAAAACTCAAAATAAAATATTTCTTAGCAAAAGAAAACAAACTGACTGAGGCACAATTTTTTTCTAAAATATTTTAGAGATGCAATTTGAAAGATACGAGATACAGAGGGGTGCATTTAGAGATCGTAATTTTAGAAGAGAGTAACCTTCGAAAATCGGAAAAATGAAGTTAGCTTGTAATGTACATTCGAATTCATTTTGTAAATGCTTGTTTCTATATTGAGAATAATTGGTTTATTATTGACTTTATAAGTAAATAATGTAGGAGTTTTACGTTTTGGATAAAATAAACTACTTATATTCTAATTCTATACCGGTACATTTTAAGATCATGTTTTCCAAGCTAAAATACATAGAAATCAAATTATAAATTTGGGTAAATAAAATTGTTCGATTTAAATTTTCTTCTATTTTTTTAGAAATGTACCGGGCTTGTGAATACGGGCTTAAATGTAGGCCACGCGGCTTTATAGTGCACGTATATTTTTATTTTTGGCAATTATAAAACGTGGTTTCTGTAGTTTAAATCCTGCTGGTGGACAAGCGTCATTACTTCATACATGCTCCTGACATGCTCTTATAAGTATATTTCTCAAGCACGTGTCCCAAATCTCCAAACTCATTTCGGGGTTGTTTTTTTTTTTTTTCGTGTTGGGAGGTTTATCGACATGATGAAGGAACGTGAAATTAGTAAAAGATTGCCACATTTATTAGGACTTTTGTAGAAGAGAGATAAAGCGTGTGACTTATTGATCGCTCCCACCACCAACTTTATCTCCATTGGTCATCTTCATTCTCCACTTTGTACTTTTTTTTTTCCTCCGTTCTTATTTGATTTTTTCACCTTTTTTTTATGGCACATTACTCGATGCGAAAGCGCGTGCGGTTAAGGGATGGGGAGAGGTTTTTAAAGATACAAAACACAATAGATGTTTGCCCCCACCCATCTTTTTTTTTTTTTCTTATCGTCTGATCTGCACTTTTTCTTCTCACGGCTCGATGCTTACTTCACTACGTACCTTTTGGCTAGATGCATATTTATATACACTGTACACACTCAAAAAAAAAAAAGCTTGACGTTCGCCATTTTTCCTATTTTTCACCTTCATCTTTCAAAGTTTTTTTTGTGGAAATTTTTTTTTTTTATTTTTATATATTTTACTTCAGCGTCTTCTAGCGGCTGCGTTTGATTTAGTTATTATTGTTGGCGGTGATCCAACCGACCACTCTTTTCTAACCTTTTTTTATCCATCCATTTTTTTATTCTTTACTTTTTTTTTTTTTTAAAAAAAACTTCTTTTCCTCCCTCGCTTAACCACCCCCAAAACGCACAGCTGCGGATAAAAAAATGTCTAGTTGAGTAAAAAAAAAGAGCGTGGAAAATAAGCCCGCACCCACCATTTGGGGTTTATTTTGTATACAAATACGCATTTAGGTGTTTTTCCTATCAGCTTGCCATGTTACCGCTCGTGTTTATATTATCGGATACAGGGTGAAACGGATTCACAGCCCAATAAGTTTACTACCAAAGGAGGAAAATGATGGAATAATGGGTAAAAATAAATGCGAGAGTCTTAATTGAACCAAATATTAATAATAATGCTTTGTGGAAGTATTCTATACTTAAGTATTTTCGGTGTTTGGTACGCTGCCAAATGGAAGTTTCGTTATCGGTTACATTGTCATCACGCAGCTTCACTTAAGGTTTTCATTAATAGATTCTTACAAGACTTTTTAATGTTTCGCAGAAATTGGTAAAGTGCTTTTTTTTTGAGCACTTGGACGTGATTTAGAATCATGTTTTTATTTTAACCAGAGCTACCGGTAATAATAATTATTATAACTGTAAACTATCGTGATACAAACAGTGATCTAATTTTATTTAAGTCTCGCTTTACGCTGATTTTGATTACGTGTTTATTAAAATGTGTGACTATTACATAATAATACAGTAGTTGGTTTCAAAAATTGCTTTGGCTTTTATATTGTAAAGCAAGGATAGTCGCTTAATCTAGGTTAACTAGTCTTTTGTGACAGTTATACAGTATTAAGAACCGTTGGCCTAGTTACCACTACGATGTGCTTTACAGCGAGTTAAACTTAATTTAATCTACTTTTTATTTTTAGGAATGGAATTTTTTTTCTGAGAAGAATGATAAATAACTAAATTGCGTGTTTTTCTGGCGCTTTTGCAATTTTTAACCCATGCATGTAGCCTGATTAAAATAAAAAGTTTCCCGTATTATATACCTAGTTGGTTTTTTTGGACATTTAAATGTAATAGTGTACATTATGTCAACGAAGCATTGTACTGTAGAGTTAAGCGTGATAGTAATGCCAAATTCTCGTTTCAGCGAAATGTACAATGCAGTATTGTGTAACTTCAGTAGGCCTACTGTTGTCATCATACAATAACAAAATACTTAGCGATAACTTTATCGTATTGGAAATACTTTCATAACCACAGCAAAATTTAAAAATAAATAAGCCTTGCAGTAAATCTATATAGGCTACGGTATATTTTTTTTATTAAATAAAATTAAATTAGATATTTTTTTTTTTATTTTTACGAATTTTCTGTAACACTGTTGTACCGGTAGTTAAATTGTTTCTTGAAGTTTGCTATACTGATGTTTTACTTTTGGAATTGAACGGTTCGGTCGAAGAAGGGTTTGACACTTCTTTCTTTTCTTTTAGTATTAGGGGTTTAAATCGTGATTTAAATTTCCCTCGATGTCGAGTTTGGAGGAAATGGGAATGAGACTGCCTTTTTTGCAGTTAATCACATTAATGTATATTTATTTATTTTATTTTTTTTACTCCGAGCACAATAGTTTGACTCATATACAGCGCGTGCGGGTTAAAGCTAAATAACGTCTTCGTCCTTTCGCTTTGCTTACTTTATATTAGCGCAATAGTCGCTGTTTACCAATTTCATTTTTAACCTTGAATCTTAAACCAGGCTGTTTTTATATTACTACATTATTCTATTATGGTGTGTTGTTGTGTGCTGTATTCCATTTATTTATTTTTTTTTTACGTTTTGAAATCAAGTTCGATAACTTTTTTTTTTCAGTCAACGCACTTTTTACACACAAATAAACACGTTAAAGCCGCAAAAAGATACAATTCGCTAAACAAAAATGTTTTGGTTAAAATTGAGTTAAAGTGTTTTTTAAAGATGTAATAAAGAATAGAGATATCCGATGAATTCGAACAGAAGCGCTCCAACTGAATGTATGATTTTTTTTTAAAAAAAAATTTTATTCTTTACTGTATACTTCGGAATGTCGTTATTGTTGCGCGTTTTTCTATTTGTAAAACCGTGATTACGTTTTAAATTTTTGTGACTATAGCGTTATATTATATTGAAAATACAACAGTCGGGCGTTTTGGATTAAATTGATTTATCGGAAATCAATAATAATGTTTTGGGCTACCATAAATATTCTTGGCGCAACAAATTACATTACAATTTTATATAGGAATGGATGACGTCAAACTGTAATTAAATGAGTGCGTGAGCTGTTACCCAGGGTCATTTATGCGAACTCGTAGAACTAAAAGTTTAGACTGTGTTCCTGCAAATCATAACACTTTTCTCTTAAATCTAATTATTTATGGATTGTTAGTGTTTTGGTCAATCATTCCAAAGTCCTAACAAATTGTTTTTTAATTAATATATTGTTACCGGTAGTTGCTTTCTTTTGTATAAATTGTTAGGTAATAAATGCTTTAAAGTACTGACGAACGCGCATGTTTACGAGTATTATGATTGTAATACTGTTCTGGGTACTGCGTAACGAAAAACTTTGCAAGTGCATAAGCGGGAGTTGAATATTTAATTCGATTTAAAGTTTACGTCTAATTTTACTTAAGTGAAAAAAAAACGCTTTGATTACTACAAATTAATTATTATTTTATTTTATTACATTAATAATTTGAAATTTAATATACTATTTGTATATTTTTAGGTGCGCATTGATTCTTCATCTTAAGCCAACTGAATTATTTAGGTAAGTGATGTTTTTGGTTTATATTTATTTAGAATTCAGTTTAAACTTATTTTTTTTATTAAAAAAAAAAAATAAAGTTGAAATTTATGAGGGGCGTTTAAAAGTTTTTGGGTATTTTATTACCGGTATAACAATGTTTTAAATAATGAATAATTAACTTAAAACTTGAGATCGTAATTTAGATTTAAGGATGAAAATATATTTTTTAGTTTCAACATCAAAATTAATGAATTATTAAGCATGTATTAGATTATTGATGCAAACTACATGTTCTTTATAAATTTACTACGGTAGTAACTGTAGTAGGCCCTACCCGTGCTTTGCTATGGTTGTGAATGGGGTTGCTCCTGTTACCGATTGCATTTTTTTCTCCATTCCCGTACTTTTTTTGTACATGTTTTCCTTTTTTTTTTAAATTAAAATAGTCATCCTTAGGTAAATATACTGTATACAGATTTGGGGGTGCATTTGATTTTTAGATTTTACAAAATAATTTTTTTTTAGTAGGTAGGCCTACAGTATTTTAATTTTTGTTTTTGACGTTAGTATGAATTGAGTTATCGTATATAGTTTTAAGGTTGAAGTCGTTAATGACAGACGAGGCGTTTACCGGCCTTAAGCTAAGTAAGGGTACAGCTATTCGAGTTAAGATTTAGCGGAAGTCGAAATCGACATTGTCCGAGCAATGCCTTCCTGAATATGATTACGAAACAGAATGAAAATCTACTTTGACCTCTGAATGAGGTTTTCGACCGTCACGAGCAGTCGATGCCGCAGAACACTTTATGAAAATTGAAATGAACAAAAAATGGCATTTTATGATCAAGTTTTAAGGAAAAGAAAATAAAAGTTGATAGAGGACAGCGGTTAACTTAAATGCAGTATAGCCAGCCATGCTGTAGAAATGAAATACGAGATTTGTTTAATGCGACTGATATTGGACTCTTGTCTAGTGATGGATTCGCGAGCTTATGTTTCCCGAGATAACTCAAAATAATAAAAATAAATAGACGAATTTGTTTATAAAAAACGAGAAAACGATGTCAAATTTAGAAAGAAAAAAAAATATATATTTTTTTTTAAATATATTTTACTACTGTAACGTCATTTTTAGAGGCGGAAGCGAGAAGAAGATGAAAAAAAAAAAAAAGATTGATTTACGGCATTAGCTTGTATATGAATAACTACAAACTGTTTTCAATAAACGTTATTTTATTATTGCATACCTAAACGCGCAAAAACGCTATTCATAAGCGGGCAGTCGTAGCTGGTACTGTATAACGATTTCTTAAAAATCTTTGCAAAATTGGCAATAAAATCGGCAGCAACCGAAAAACGGTTTGAACAATAATATTGGGCATTTTAAGTTTCATTTTAGATTTATTTTAAGAACATATTTGGGTCTTCATTTTTTGATAGAATTTTTAAGCGAGACATTTCAAGTGATAATGAACTCAACGAGGAAAATGAGTCTTGTCGAAGAATACATTCAATTTATGAGATAAGAGAAAACCAATGAGACCCAAACGTTCTAATCTTGAAATTAATTTAAATAGAGCCTAAACGTCAAAAATGAGCCATTGTTGAAGTCGTTTTTGATTTTCTGTTGGTGAAGGTGAGCATTGATGGAATTTTAAAATTTATTTGGGCATCTTTAAAAAAAAAAGGGCTAATAGCATTTGGCTCAGACAGAGCTAGGAAGACAAAAAATTAGCTAGGGTTGATAGCAGTAGGTCAACTATCCACATAAAAAATGACCTTAGTACATGTATTTGCGTGAACCGATTTCTATGGGAATTGAACGTTCTATAGCATGCGAAATTTTTTTTTGAAGAAAAGGTATTTACTTGATTTACTTGCGCTAAAATGTATATTATATTTATTGAAACCTACTGTGACATTCAACATACTGTAGGTTTGAAGCCATTCGTTATATTGAGATTGTACTCTTACTTTTGACGTTTGTTCTACTTTAATTTTTTTTTTTTTTTTTGTAAAATTTTGGTTTATCAGTGCTTGTTTCTTAAATGAACGGAATTCGTTTTTCTATAAAAAAAAAAGCATTAAATTTAAAGTTTTTCATATTTTTGTCAATTGATAAAGTTAAGATAACCACATGGCGAGAGATTTTACAAGGAGGTTTTTACTTTTTTTTTTTTTGCATACCGTAATTATTATGTAATCGAAAGGTTTGATTCGGCCGTCGAAATGGCTCGATAAAGACTTTCGTTTCACAAAAGAAGCTTTTACTTTGATTAGTTTCAATCTGAAAAGCAGCAAGTGCGATAAAAAGACGAGAAAAAAATAATAAAAATATGATTATAATAAGAGTGAGGACTATCTTTTCTACGCCATTCGAAATAAATTTAGAGTTTTTTATGCAATTAAATCTTTTGACAAGTAACTTTAATTCATTTAGTTTAATCGTTCGAGTTGAGTCATAAAATTCCAGTTTTATTCAATAAAGTGCCAGGCTTTTTACTTTATTAAACAAACTTTGTTGAAAAAACTGATAGAGAATTTTTTTGGGGGATTTTTGTTTACCAAAAAACAGATGTGCCAAAGGCAGAAATGAGCTTTTTGGAAAAACAAAACAAAGAATGGAAAGGGCGTCAGTTCACTTTATATTTTGGCTTATCTCGACTATCACTATACCGTACTTGTTTATGGACGCTTTTTCTTCTTCTTCAGCTTATAGTTTTACATCTTGAGAGATAGTATTTCAAATTCTTTTTGACTGCTTTTAGCCGATTTTGTTATGAGTTTTTTTTTTTTTTTTGCCAGGGTATTTTTTTTTTTTATTTTATTCTATTCTATTCTTTTTTTTTTTTTTTTTAAAAAAAAGCGAGAATGTGATTCAGACTCGTTTATCGCAACGCTTGAATTTCCCGTAAGGAACAGGTGTGATAGTCGTGACGTTTTAATTAATTATTTATATACATAATAAGTATGAGCGGGTGATTTAGGCATTTAGATAATTAAATGTTAATTATTCTGAGATAAATCACGAATGTGCAAATGGCAGCTGGATTATCGCGTGCCCCCTTAAGAAAGACTTAAGTTCAACACTTAGAAACACGCAGTGTTTGCTTTAGCAGAATCGTTAGCGAGCAGCCGCTCATTTCTAGCCATCTAATAACATGCTATCACGAAGCTGCCTTGGAAAGTTTTATATACGGTATTCATAAAAAATTGCATTAACTTATTACAAAAAATTCTGATTTAGACTTTTAAAAATGTAGTTTTTTTTTAGAGTAGACCTATTTGCTTACATTTACGTTTGGTGGATTTTGTAGCAGTAAATTTTTATTTAACTCTTAAAAATTATGGTATGCATGAAAGGTTGTTTATAGCTCTAATTCACTAGTGAATAAACTATTTTTATAAAATTTTTTTTTAAAAAAAATAAGGCAATTTTGAAGTTAATTTTTAATTTCAGTACCGGTATGCCGGTAAAGTACTGCATTTTATTTATTTTTTATAAGAATATTATCAATATATGTATTTGATTTACGGTTTTTTTTATTATTATTTTTATGGCGTATTTACCTTTTCTTGCTCAGTTGTTTTTTTTTATTATAGCATGCTAGTATTAATTTTATGAGCCAAATCTTTGGGGTTTTTTTTTAAGTTTCAGTACGTTAATTAATTTTAAAAATTTTGCGGCATTCAATTTGACCTTGAGAATAAGCAAACATGTCATTAAGATTTTCTCGCTGTTTCTATTGCAGTTGATTTTGTCCTGAGGTAAACGAAGCCATAACTACCTAGTCTAAAGTAGATGAAGCTTCACCTTTCTTTCACTTCCTTTCAATTAGCAATTATAAACTCTGAGACTCATTTTTCTTAACGTATTACTGCGGAGGAGAAAAAAAATGCTAATGATGACTCTTTGTATCGCTCTACCAAATTTGATTTTTCATTTCCTTTTTGTCAAATGTTACAAGTTTAGCTGGAAGGAAACTTTCGCTTCACTTAATCTTTTTTTTTTTTTATATACGTACGAGTATATCTCCAGATTTTTTTTATTTTTTGTCTTTTTTCGCTGTTTACGTGGAACGTTGCGAATTGTCGAGATAAACTAACATGTGCTCGGATTGCTATTTACTTTTCTTTTCAGTTTTTATTAAAATATTTGAATTTTTCAACTTGTTTTTGATTTTTTTTTTCTTCACATGGATTCGGTTGAGATTTGCAATTTAGGGATGAAGTGCAGGAAGTTTAAGCATATAAAAAGTCATAAGCACGAGGAGTTTTTCTAGGAAATTACTTGGAAGAAATCTCATAAATGTCAACGTTTATATGTCTATACGTTTACCTGTCCCTCCCATCTTTTCTCTACCCTTTTCTTTACCCTTCTTATTTCCATCTATTTTCAATTTTCATTTCTAGAGAAACTTATTTCTGATTTATATCTTTATTGGACTCAATAGGAAATTTGTTTTATTCTCCGCGCTTTCACCGCTATTCTGCTCCCCCCCTCCCAACCCTCACGCAAGGCCTATGTACTTAAGGCTATCGCACGTCATAGAACCGCCACTAGAGGTCGCTTCACATCGCAACTCAACGCTCATTCGAGCGATAAATCGATTTCCACTATCTGCACCTTTTTAGATTTTCCACCTATTTTCTCGCCCACATCAACTTTCACGTAAGACGCGGGTGGCGGCACCACCCCTCGTCTTGCAAAAATGGCCTGTTTTGAGTAAACACATTTTGGAGGTCACTGTCATTCAATTCAACTAAATAGGCTCTCAACATTCTATACTTTTTTATTTATCATACGTTGCTCTCTGTTGCTCCACTCCAATACAACTTTTTTTTTCATCTTTCTTTTTGCTTATCTTCGGCCAAACTTCATCTTCCACCCACACTTAGCTACATCTCTTTTTTTTTTTTTTTTTTTAAACACGCGCAACGAGCGTGAACGAGTTGAAGAAGACGTTTGTTTGTAATACTCGAAATAGATGAAAGACGTTTTTATATGTCACGATGGTCACGTGAAAATCCGTTCTAAACGATACAAGGATTGTATTAGACACGGATGCAACGTATACCAAGGTATTCTCCGAACTAATAATTTTTTGACTGTAAGCAAGTGATTTGCGATGACATTTGAAAATGTGAAATACGTTTCACGTGGGGCGATGACATTATTTCATACGTTTTCTTGGCGGGTAAAAATGATGTGTACATTTTAATAAATATATGATAGGGACTGTAGGTTATTGATGGACGCGAGGGTGGGCTAATCAAATGAAATCGTGTACTGTAATCAAATAAAGTGACTTGTTTAAATAATGCGACGTGATGGATTAGTTTCTCGGAAAGGGTGTTTGTCTGTGTGGTCACGTCACTAATTCCTTGAATTTGATGTCGATTTAAGTAATGTTGTATGGGCTTATATCTGAAAAAAAAAAATGTATACAGTTTTCGCGAAAGAGTGAATGAATTAACAAATTAATATTTAATTAGTTTTTATTTAAATAACAAAAATCAAATACAGTAGAGGAAGATGTAAAATTGATGGTCTAATTAATTTTAATTTTCAAATAATGATTCAAAAGAATGTTTAAAATACACTTATGATACTTTTTTTGTTTATCATAATAATTTTATGCGTTTATAGAATTTTCTTTGTTTATTTTACTAGTCAAATTTAACCTTAAAATTTTCCTTTAAAGGTATTTTCAAAATAACTTAGTTATGAAATTCTTCTATTATTATTTTGGTATGAACACAACATTCTTGTTTACGACGACATTCCACTGGCAATCAAAATTTAACAAAATCATTATACACGGTGTCCGTAAATAAACAGACCCAACTGAATTAGTATTAAATCTTTATAAGAATCAAAATATTTTAATGACACATGGAAAATCTTTACTTTAAAGTGGTTTTTTTAACATTGAATTGTTCTACTCCGTGTTTAAAATATACTCTTTCGGCCTCAACACAAGCAGCAAACGCATCATGCTCACCCACTACGCCTGCATTGATTCCAGCTTCATCAAATTCGTCTCATGCATGGATCGTACTTTGGTTCACTTCAATAACCCAGACTTAAATTAGGTAGAATATGGGGTGTAATACAAGAAAAGGCTTACAACTTCACAAGAGAAAATAACGAAACATGGAAGTGTCAACGTATACGAAGAGGATATTTTAAACACAGAAGATATTTTATCCATGTTTCATTAAAATGCATATACTGTATTTAGATTATTTAAAAGATTTAATATTTTTTATTAAAATTTATTTTATAATACTGTAATTCGAAGAGGGTGTTTTTCCAGTGAGTGTCCCCGTAATGACGCCGCTCATAAACGCGGGGGTCCCTAGTCGTGTAATACGATTTTTTTTAATGTGTGGATATATTTCGATTTTTAAATTTTATTAACAAAAAATGAGCACACATTGAAAAAACAATTGCTTGGAAAGAAAGAAAAAAAATGGGATACAGTATTGTATCAGGTAATATACAAACAGCTGTTAATTACAGTATTTAGTTTCTGCAACTGTACAAAAAAATGTTTTAGCTTGCATTTTTTGCGCAACAAAATGGTAATGCACCGTATTCCAAAAGGCGAGAAACTTATAAATATTTATTTACGACGCAAGTCAATGTCACAGCGGGTTTCGTATTAGAGCAATTTGTAACGTTCGAATTTTTATCTCGTCATATTTTTATGTACGCTTCCATTATGTAGGCTTTATATGTAAACTAAAAACGGAATCAGATTTTCTTTTATCTGCAAATGTTTTTATTCTTATTTTTTATGAGTTTGCAAATGTAGCAAAAACTTAATAATTGCGGTTCCAACCGACTTAACACTAAGCCCATATATTACATTTTTTTATTATATTAATAGCATAAATGTAATAAAATATGCTCGGCGAAAGTATACTCTAAGCAAGAGCGCAAGAAAAAATGCATTTTTTTTTTGGATAGGCGGGGAGCATAAATTTCTATAAAGACATTGTTTGTATATTACTGTAAAAAAATATAATTTAATATTTACCGATCATTTTTTGTTGTTGGAGAAAGGGATGAATTTATGGTTTTGAGGTGGGTTTTTATTTTAACAGTGTTTATCTTGGGTAGAAAAAAGGTGTGTTGGCTTTTAAAATAGTAGAAAATTTGCACGTGCAGATCGAAAGCGCGTTGTAATTCAATAGAAATTAGGTCCAACGGTGTGTATTTAATACTTCATTACTTTGAATTGATGGCTGTAAGTGAATAATGAATGAATATTTTATTACCGCATTAACCGTCTATGCCTTAAGGGCAGATTATAATAGCGGACGAGCTAAAAGGTGGCGCTTCGGATCGACTCGACTCACCACCATCACACATCTGTAATTGCGATGGACAAAAGCGGGCGTCTTTTCATCGATTCGATAACCGATCGATATTTTCACTTCGATCAACTATCGAGTTTTACCACGGAAAAAAGAAACCTCCAACTTTTTCCTTTTTTTTGCTTCACTACATGTATTGTCATTACATCTTCTATAAATTGCTCTCCGTTGTTTATACTTCGAAAGATTATGGGCGTCACTTCCGGTTTTGCATCGTAATGACGTGCCCGTTTATTTCGCATGAAATCGGGTCTTTTATGATCTCGATAACATTTATTTATTTTTGTTGCACGACGATTCGAAAACTAATATCGAAATTTGGCACATTTATTCGGTGGAAACGCTTTCGCAAATATAGTATTACAATCCTTTTTTTTCTTTTTCTTCCGGAAAAGAGTTTCTAACTACAGATTGTCGTTTCCGAGATGTTAAAAAAAAGCTGTGTTTTCTTATACATTTTGGTTTTTAACTCTAGATTTTGGTACCCGTATATTGTCGAAAAGGAGATGAAACTGAAACGGGGTTAAAAAAAATAGTTCCAACTTGTAAGTGCACAGACAGACGTTTTTTATTGCAGTTCAAATAGAATAATAGTGCATTGTTATAAACATGTGTGTTAGATTTGTCAGTTGTTTTTATTTACCCTAACTACTGGAGTATTATATTTGTTATAATGTGGATTTTGATTTTAAGCTGTAAATTCTGCATTTTTTAAACCCTAACAAACTCCTAGATAAGAATAACTGCAAAAATGTTGAAGCTGAAGACTTTGTTTTGAAATGAATCAAAAATTTAACGGATTAACTCTCAAAGCTCTGGTTTTAAGAGAAAATACTGTTTTAACTAAATTTTTGATGTTGCGTTGTTGTCAATCTTTTTCTTTTCTTTTCTGTTTTCTAACGTGGGAGATTAAATTGACTGCGCAGCTTTGAAACTCCATCTTTTAAGCCGGCCGCTGGTTTGTTTGTTCGTTTTTATTGCTACTAGGTTTTTATTTATGACCCACACAATCTATATTTATTTTTCAAATAAATGTTTTGTATTGTTCACCGAAAATGTGTTAGCATTCGATTGCAAGAAGCAGGTACGCATAATACCAGCGTATTTGCTCGGGGCACATTGACATCTTAATGCACAAACTGGAACATACGAACCCATTTCTTCCCTCGCCTTGTGAAAGGTTTAGTAAATTTTGCATAGAAAGAAAGCACTTGTTGTTTTAAAAAAAACTTTTTGGCAGTTGATGTTGACAATATTTTGCAAAATCAACGCCCGGTCCCAAATTTACATTTTGAAGCGGTACTAATAAAATTATGGGAACGTGGATACAAACAAGTTGACTTTCCTTAATCCCAAAAGAATCGCCCAGAAACACATTGAAAAAATGTTGCAACTTGTTGGTTGATATTTTAAGTTTAAATTTTTGATTACTGCGATGCTTTTATTGCTTATATTGAATTAGATAAAAAAAAAATTCAAATGCATTTCATAAACTTGTCTTGAAAATAAAGTGAATTTCTAAATATAGATAAAATATAAATCTGTTATTGTTAATTTAGAGTGTCAAGTTTTACTGGTTTTTAAAGTATTTGCTACCGGTAGCCTACTATTAAATACTGTATTTTTAAATAATTATTAAAAGCGTGATAAATAATTAATTAGAAAGATTCCAAAGTGCGATGAGGCAATAGTATTAAATTGATTAGTTCTGATAAGGACGTTGAATTTTGTTTTTGAGAATTGTTTTTATCGATCTTTATCTTATAACATTTTAAGTACTCGTGAGGTTGTTTCAAAGTTGTCAAAGTAAAGTGAAAGTTTGGCGTAAAAATGTTAATTAAGTGTGATCGCACGTACGAAGGCAGTTCAAAAGTTTGAATATGGAACACGGGTGTCAGTCTCATTTTTTTACGGAAGAATACAACGAGGCTTATCTACTAATGAAGGATTTTTATCATAATAATATATATCCTCGAACAACGCTCTTCTTCAAGTTCGAACCGGTAGTTTGGAGCGCAACCACCGGTACCGCATATCACGCTTCCACTTAAAATAACTCGCAAATTATAATACGAAAGAGAAACCAAGCGGAGATGATGAAAACATGCCAACTGCCGTCTGCTTTTATTCTCATCAAGCCCCGCCTTTTTCTTTTCTCCTCTTTGTTTTTCTACATTTCTATCATACTTTCCAACAACAATCTTAACTGGCTTCTTGGTTGGAATCTCCGGAGATTTTTTTCCAAATTAGTTTTTTTTTTTCCCTCCGACTTTGCTTTGCATGCGTTTTTAATATTTTGCAAGGATTGATATTGGCGTGATAGAAGGAAGAATGGGGGACGGGAACACGAGCGCCATCTCCACGTTTCGCATCTCAGATGAACACGTGTTGATTTTGCTCGAGTGGATTTGTTAGATAGGATTTGAAAAGGATTTTCTTACTTATTTCATATTATATAAACTGCTGTCGTCTTGAGAGAACGTATACTGTTGGTAGCGGTTACCGATTCAACCGTTGTGCTGTCCCGTCTCTGCACTTGAATGAAAAAAACGGGGAACGCGCGAACAAAAGATTGCACCGACAGATTGCATCATTAGAATGTACAACGCATGACATTAATGCCGAACAAGTTTGGAGAAGATGAATACGTAAGTGAGTCGTCAACTCGCGAATTCGTTCGCGTCACGTTTTCGGGAATATTGTCAATAGAATGAAACAAAATATAATAATAATAAAACGTATAAAGAAGTAATAGTTGCGATAGAATTTCAAAAAGTGAACGACATTTGCGACTTTATAAATTCTTATTTTATAATCTTAATATCATGCGAATATTTTTATAAAATGGGCTGACAATATCACACCAATTTAAAATTAGGCCTACTATATTTAAAATGCAGTTCAGCAGATTTTATTTTTTTTTATTTTTTAAATCGTGACAGTGTTGCTAAACACACAAAATGCCTGAATCGTCTTATTTCCCTTGTACATTCAAAATATTTTTTTTAGTGAAAAAATGGAAATGTAAGTTGGAGATGACTCAGATTTTGTTTTGCGTCTTCGAAGTTGCGTCTTTACTCAGTTACCAGTGTACTTTTTTTTGCGTTCTCGAAGTGGGGTTTTTGTCATTTTATCTTTTAGTAAGAAATATTTTATTTTTGAAAGACTTTTATAAACATAACTACACGGTGTCCGTAAAAAAACCGAGCTTAATTGAATCAATATTAAATCTTTTTAAAAATCAAAATATTTTATTGACACATGGAAAGACTTTTTAACATTTAATTGTGCTATTCTGTGTTTAAAATATCCTCTTCCTGTCACAACATGCGCAGTAAAACTAGTTCACTCTCACTATGCGCCGCTCTGAATCCAGCTTGATCGAAATAATATTGTCCCTGGCTCATGCATACGTTGACTTCCAAGTTTCGTTATTTTGTTTTGCGAAGTTGCAAATCTTTTCTTGCCTTACACCCGATATTATATCTACCGTAGTTTAAATCTGGGTTATTGAAGAAAAACGCCAACGCCTGAAACAAATATGAGACGAATTTGAATAAGCTGGAATCAATGCAAGCCATAATGGGTGAGCATGATGCGTTTTACTGCTTGTGTTGAGGTTCAAGGAGGATATTTTAAATACAAAATAGAACAATTAAAAGTTAAAAAAAAAAGTTTTTAAAGTAAAGTTTTTCCATGTGTTGATTATTATAAGGATTTAATACTAATTCAGTTTTGAAAGGTTTTTTCCCGGGCACCGTGGAAAAAGGAAATCTACTGGTAGAGTATCGGTAACGTATCTTTGGTAAGTTTGTTATGCTCATGGTTTCCTATGGCAAACTGCTATTAATTTTGCGTCCTGTGTGTTTTTTTTATTTATTAAGGGAACTACTAGTATCTAGGACAAAAAGCGAGGACTGAATACAGATACAAAATAAAACGTGTACAAGTGTAATTTATTTTGGCGGCGATAAAAATAGAATGAAGCGCTAAATTCATAAACACGTGTCTGTTTAAAACTAGAGATATGTATATATTCAGTTTTAAATAGTATATTCTTTTATTTATTGTGCATTTAAAGTTTTGAAAATATTTTGTATTGTACGCGGATGTCTCGAAGAATCGATTGGAATGCACTTACTATGTTGTTGTGTCTTTTATTAGATAGGTTTATTTAAATACTGTCAGGAAAGTATAATTTTTGTTTACAAAAAATAATTTATATTAGCAGGTTGTTAAAGTACGAGTATGAAAAGTACAAATTTTATTCCCTCCTCCCACATAACCATTTAAAATAGAGATAACATACGTGCATTCTAGGGTTTGTTTAAAAAAATTGGAACAGATGTCATTTTGTTTCCATTGAGATAACTAAAAAAAAATTATGTATTCATTTTAAAGTTAAGATTTTACTTGAAATTTTTTTAATAAAAGATTTGTAAGTTTTTTTGATTTTTTTTTTTTTAAAGTTAAAAATGAATACTGTATAGAAATTGATGTTTTACGCACGTTAAATAAATTTAATGGAATTGCTGGTTAGATAAATTGGTTATATTTCAATAACATTTTTTGTTAACAGTTTGGTAGAGTTTTTACAAAGAACTTTGGCAACTTTTTCAAACTTTTGTTTATTTATAGCTTATTATAATACCGGTATACCCGGTAATGCTTTATTTAGTTTTTTTGAGTTGATTGACAGTTGTATATTTTATTTTAAAGTTTTTTTTATTTATTTACTACCGAAATAATTTATAAAAAGAAAAGTTTAAACAAGAATGGAGATACTACCATGACCTTGTTTAATTATTGTTTACATGTAAATCCTAATTGCCAGCAAACGTAATTTTTCCAATTTTGAAATTGAATGATATTAATTTATCGCAATCGTTTCAAATTGCACCATGAACATTTTTAGCAGTAATTAAATTAAG
The DNA here is from genome assembly GCA_034692225.1 of Polydesmus complanatus. Taxonomy (NCBI): domain Eukaryota; kingdom Metazoa; phylum Arthropoda; class Diplopoda; order Polydesmida; family Polydesmidae; genus Polydesmus; species Polydesmus complanatus. Next base: position 34,485 of record JAQGAZ010000599.1, on the reverse strand, counting down.
CTTAATTATTGTTTGTTTTTATAAGTAACAACTGCTCGCTAAAAGTGCGTAATTAGATACTATTTTTTTTGCGGCAGTTGCAATATTTTGCTTATGATAGAGCGATTTAAGGTGTAATTAACTAAAGTAGTTTCTAATTGATGAAGGTATGGTAGAAAATGCTGAATGCTATTTATTCAAGCTATTTTCTTCTCGTTACGCATATACCTTAACTCTTTTGCATGTAAAATTAGAATAGATCTGGAATTTTTTTGTTTATTTAAGCAAAGGAATTTGAAGGTTTGCATGTCATGCTTGCTAACCAGTTTATCTAACTCGTAGCGGAAATAGTTAAAATAAAGTAACCGGTAGGAAAGGCTGTACCGCATCGTTTATTAGTTCTTTAGAAAAGATAATATTGTGGCACGATATTCTAGGAAGTGATCTATCAAATTGAATTGAATTTTGTAAAGTACACGTATATTACATAAAAGGTAAAGTCACAAAAAAGTTTTGATCATAAAGTATAATGTAAGCTACATAATAATTATTACGATTTTGTTACCTGATGGCAAAGTGACGAATGACGCAAGAGGTTTTGGAAATATGCCATATCGCGAAAAATAAAATCTTTCAAACGATTCAATTAAGAATATTAATAATGGGTTAACAGAAAAGTGCCATGTGGCTGGAGGAAATATTATTATTATTATTATAACACTCAGCTTATCAAATTATTAATAATTAATGGAGTGGAAAATAAATACTGTGTACAAAAAGATTATTTATGGCAATTTTTTATTTTTTCTATTCAAAAAATATTAATTAAAAAATAAGCTTTTTTCATAAAAAAAAAAAAAAGGTTTAGCTTTCTCTTTTTTTTTATCTTACTCCCACTTGCTTGTGCAAATAAGACTTGATGTAGCTTTGAAATTTATTTAAATAGGTTACCATAGCTTAAGTGTGTCGCTATAATTGAATATAATTAAAAATTGTGAGAGTTGAATATTTTTTGAATTTGCTTGGAATTTCTTAAAATTTAATTTAGGACTTACACAGTCTGTTTAAAATTTTATCTTATTTTAGATGCAAATTACTATTCTTCTAAAAAAAAACGAAATTTATGGGTTTGTTAAAAAATCTATAGTAGGCCTACATGTGTATAGGAATCTAGTTTTACGTATAGTAATACTGGAGTAATATTTTGTTAGACGGTCGGTAGCATTAATTAGTTGGTTATTTGAATATTAAGTGCACAGTATGTCCTGAATCGCAGAGTAGCTAGTTAAAAATTCATACTTACGTGCAAGACAGATATTTAAGCACGATTTAAGTCAAAATATTTGATTCGTGTATCTAACTTTAAAGAATCCTCTAACATTTGGATCATGGCGATAATTTTTTTTGTCGTACAAAGTTGCTGTAATAATTTTAAAGTTAAATTTTTTCTTATTTTATTTCAAATACTGTAGTTACGAAGTCGTATCCTAATTTTTCGATTTATTTTTCTTTTAAATAAGATTAAAAATTTGGTTCTTTAGATTGTATTAAATGCGATTTTTTTTTACAAGTGCTGATACAAATATTAAAAAACTTTTTCATTTTATTGTGAGTTTTACTCCATATAAAAATGTTGCTGTATATATTATATTTTTAGAAAAGACCGAGTGGGTTTTGCTCTTGAAAGGCAAGTTTTGTAAGTAACGCTAAGGAAGGATATTGGTTAAACATTTGTTTTCTAAAAAGAAACGTTTGAAAATGAAATATTAGTGTTTTCCTTTGGAAAGAAATTCACTTTGAAGTACTGAAAACAGATGTTGAAGATCTGGATTTTTTTTTTTTTTGTCTGCGTTTGTGTCGGAGATGTGTAATGGAAACCTCTATTTTTCATTCTGACTTCCTCACAGAACAAAAGCAAAGAAAGTAAAGTCAGCACTTTGTCAATCAGTATTTGAGATAGTTGTGTAACGAGTCCCTGAGTAAACCTTAAAACAATTTTTGTACTGCATTTTTCTTTTGTTGAAAACCTTCACCTCTGTTACACGTCATCCGACATGTTCATCACAAAAGTCAACTCAAATTGATAATTTGTCAGAGTTGGGTAGTGGGTGGTTGGAAGGGGGAGTCTCCGGGAGAGTAAGAGAATAAAAAACTGACATCTCTCTGTCAAATTACTAAACAATACTTGACACGTCTTGAAAACAGGCGTTAGTATTTAATGAGAACTTGCTAGCCGATCAATCATTTTCTGAAGAATAGCGAGTGTATTTTTTTTTAAAAATAAGTTAGGTGGACCCTCGTACGTTGTGCAACATCATCGGAATAAATGAATTTTCTAACTTTAGATCAATTGTTTATCGACGAATGCAAACTCACTTTAGCTTTTATCACCTATTGCTGTGTAGCTAATATAAACTTGAGATGACATAAGGCTGAACTATTATACGTCATCGTAATAAACTATTATAAAATTATTACACCTTGTTGAGTAATGTTGTTAAGCCTCTTTTATTTTTTTTTTAATTTGTTGGTATACCAATTTGTTTGCACCAGTTATTTTTATTTTCTTTTTAAACTTATTTTCCCCGCATCATTAGCATTCGTATGGTGGCCTATTAAATTTTGATGTCGATGAACATCCCCAGATAAGTCATTGTGCATGTGATTATGTCGCGATTTTTGGTTTTTGCTATTTTCTGATTAGTTTATTTTTCGATGACATTGGGCAATTTTATGAAAAATTAGATTGACCTTAAGCTACTTTTTTTAAATTAAAAAAATTGTTTTTTTTTAAATAATATGTAGTAACTTGTGTAATAGGGGAGATTGATATTGATAGAAAGTTTGCGGTTATTTTTTTTTTTTGAAAAGGTATAAAGTAAATTAATTATTCCTAAAGCCGGCATACGTCAGAATGATTATTGAAAAATACAAACACAAATTTTTTCATCACTTTATTAACTAACATGCAATTATTTTAATGATGACATAAGAAATGAAGTTAAGCGTAAGAACGAGTCAAGAAGCTTAACCACAAATTCTCTATTGAGTCGGTTCAATGTTGTTTTTTTTTTAAACCAAAGTTTATTGTACTGTTTTGCTTGTTTTTGGAAAGAACAATAGCATTATTTCGCGTTGAAAAGATTTGTTTAAAGGCTGTTGTTAGCGACTTGGAGATATAATAAAATGACTTTGTTTACAGGTTTATTTAAAGTCTAAGCTTAATTGATTGGTACTTCTAAAAGGTAAAAATAGAGGATAGGTGTATGCGACGAACAAAACCGTTGAAATTGTGTGTGGGTGGAGAAAAAAATGGAACGAGGGTTTAGCTAACTAAGCGTTAAAATTATGTTTCTATGACGCTCCTTCCATCTATTTTCTCATTTGCAAATGGCTCTGTTTGGCAAAAAGCTAACTCGCTCAGGTGGCAATGAAATTATTTATGCATCAGCATCGCCATTTTGATCCGTGTAAATGCCCACGCGTATCCCGTTAAATAAAGCTCTTTAACGACGGTGTTGGTACTTTTCCTTTAGAATTTTCGTGGTAAACAGGATGGCAGAGCCCTAGCGTTGTCATGCACGAAACAATCAATTGTCATGACCTGCCACGTGATCAACTCCTGTTTTCATTTCTCCGACTTTTGCTTCAAATAAATTTAACTTGGTGGCGATATTTCGGGGTTGCTTAGCTATCGAAACTTTCACGGAGAAAAACATGCGTGGGTGGATGGCAGTTGCTTTCTTTTAGCTAAAACGCATGTCTACGCTCATTAAGCGATTATTAAGTGAATCACCTCAAGTAAACACTTTGAACAAAGTGGGGGAAGAATTTGCTATTGCTATTTATTAGAATGAATATCGGGTCAGAATTTTTATAAAATCTTTTATATTCTTACACAGAGTTTTCTCTCCTTATTCGTTGAATTAATAGTTTGAGAGTTGTGGTTAGCGTTGACGTTTACCGGGAAACCTAAGTCGTAATTTTACCGGGAAATTGTAATAATAAATCGCCATGAAGTTGGATTTACATTTTCTTAGTACTGTGCAAAGTTGAACGTATTTTTGAGTTTTTGGTAAAATTTATTATTAAATATATTGATGAAAAAATATAAGTACCGCATCTAAAAATAAAATTTATAAAACGTTATTAAAATTATAGAATTGAGTCAGCAGTTCTAAGCTTATAATTACATATTTCAAATTTTTTTACGTGAATTACCGGTAGGCCTAATTTCATTTATTCACTTGCGAGTTTGTGAGGGAATATAAAGCACTGTAGATCGAGCTTAAGGGTTTAGTTTTTTTTTTAATCAAATTAATGTTTTTAATTAAAATATGTCATAGATTTCCGGTCATTAGGCAAATACGAGCATAGCTCGGTAAATAAAAGTTTAAAAATAAATAATTTTGGTAAACACAAATTATACGGTAATTAAATTAATTAATTTTTTTTATTGCTATTTTAGTCGACGTGAAAGCTCGTGAACCTGAAAACTAGCTTCGGCATAGGAGCTTTGCTTAGAAAAATTTATAATCGACACAAGTTTACTAAACTATTGATGCAATTTTTTTTTTTTTTTTTGACCATTGCCGTTATTTTATTCAATTTATTGACTTATTTTCCTCTCCCGTTTTGGTTCTTGGAATCTGGTAAATCGCGAGACAGGAAGATGAAAAATAGATGTTGGACTAGTACTGTTGCATACCTTCGCGTAGCTAAACCATCGTCTTTAATTTATTGCCAGTCTACTCTTAATACCTTTCTCTTCGTTCAAATAACTAAGGAAAAAAAAAAGATTTATTTTCTTGAACATCTCTTTGGTCTTTGCATATACGGTTAGGCTCATTATGTCGTAATATTATGTTATGATTTATAGAAATACAAATAATAAATTTAGTTTATAAATTACGACTAGTAGGTAAATCTTAGAAGGAAGACGACGATCTCTACTAAGCCGATTGCTTTATTTATTACTTGAGAAAAAATGAGAGATTATAGTAGTCCCTAGCTACAATCAGTAGATACGTGTCTAGAAAATTCCGCGAATGATCAAACCCTAGATAGTAAGACTTAGCAAGGAACCCAATATTTAACTGCCGAGTGTACAGTTAACGCTTTAAATTGGTAAGATATATTAGTCCGCTATGTACAAATACTTTTACATTTTTTTTTTATCTTGTTATATTACCGGGAAAATATCGACTTATTCAATCATTCGAGATGTTATTACAAGCAAGTGAAAAAGCTGTTGTACCTGTAAATAAAATGTAGACAGCGCGTGCATCAAACTCGTAGCACATGGAAGACCCCTGAAAGACTTGAGTAAGGCTTATTAATTTTGATTAGGTTAAGTTAGGGTTGACTGGGCTGGGTGACTCTTATTCTAATTACTTCTAGGTACACTACTTGAAGTGCCCTAGTTTGGCTACTCGCGCAGGCCCTTTTTCACCTTTTTATCTTGTGCAAAATTGATAAACTTGGGCATTTTTTAATTCACATTTTGAAAAAAATTATATACTGTATTAAAAAATAAAAATAGGCGCAGAGCTTGCTATGGGCTACTTTTAGCTGATAGACCCTGTATTTTTCAATATTTTGAAAATACTTTTTTTCTATGGTATTCAGAATTTTTTTTAATCCACTTTATGTTTTCCAAATTTAAATGATAACTTCTGCAGATTTAGTAAAAAGTTTCTCAAGGGTAAATAATTAGAGTAGATATTGAGAAGAAAAGTAGGTCGAATTCAATTAAAGTTGATTTTGAAAAATAAATACCGGATATATTATATGCGAGTATATATATAATGTTTTATTACATGATTTCAACTTTTAATTTGAAAACGGTAATGTAGGTTTTTACTAAGAAACATATTGCGCTCTGTTTATTTTAATTCGTGTTTTGTCAATAGAAATTTTATTAGCTTACGCTTTTGATTTATTCAGTTGTCAATATAATAATTTTTGTTAAAAATTTATCTCGTGATTTTAAGTAACATTAAGTCAGTGGTGCACATTTTATGTACGATACCTCTAAAAATATAATAATGCACATAAGCGGCAAATGCATAAAAAAAATTGTATATCGACAGCATACGGCATTTGTTTTTATCAGAAAGCTCTATCAATAAAGCAATCATTTTTTTTCTGCAGTGAGTGATCAATGCCAAGCAATTTATCACGTTAATAAATAAAATGTAGCCTATATGTTTTGAATATTGGCTCACAGTATTACCATGGTAAAATAATTTATTCTTTTCAACATAAAAAATATAAATAGTTTTAATTTCTATAGGTATTAGTTTAGAAATTTATAAAAATACATGTACATTTATAATAATATTATTTTAATAGTTAATTGGATTTTGCAAAAAGTTGTAAAAACCGATATTTTCCCTGCATAACATTAAAGCATTGAGTGATTGTCTACTAACATTTTAATTAAAAAATTGAAGTGATAAAAGACAGATCGAACCAGCACTACATTTTCTTTTATATACGAGTATAATAAAACATAGAATATGGGCAATTAAATACAAAAAAAAACATTAAAGTGAAGTTTTTCCCATGTGTCATTGAAGTAACATTGATTATATATTAAACACATTAGGTGTACCGGTACTAAAATTTTAATCAAGAGTGTTTATTGGTACACAGTGTATACGGCATAATGTATTATACGAGTATAACTTTAACGATAAATGAGAAATTATTAATTAAACGTTTTTAGCTCTAAAGAGAATTAGCCAAGTAAAAGTAGGGCATTAACGCACAATCAACATTTGCTTATTATTTTTTTCTTTTTTTGAAAATGTACAAAATAACCGTAGGCCTACATTCTGAATGTATTCGTCCTTGCCTCATATCAGTTTCCAATAAAAATCTGAAGTTAAGCCTTAGAGGACAAATTTTAAGACCAATGGAATAGGTGATTCGTATCTTGGTTGAGTGTTCAAAAGCGAAATGTTTTTAGTTATTTATTTTTCTCCATACAGTATTTATTAAAATTCATATCTCTCTTTTTAAACTTTATTGTGCTAAAGTTGTTTGTAAAAACGTAAGATTTTGAATAGGGCTTTCTTAATAAATAAATGTTTGAAAAAAAATTTGTTTTTTTTAAATATTTTGGAATATGAACGCCATGCTTTGTTTGCTTTACTTAGTAATTAAATATTTGTCGGAGAAAGACATAGTTTTGGGTCAATATTTGTAGGGTTTTTCTAAAACTGTAGCTTTGTGGTAGATATTTGAACTATTTATAAGTTGTTTACATCTACGATTCTGCGCAATCAAATTTTTTTTTATTTGAATGATTCTTTCAATTTTAATTTGAAATCCCACTGCTATCATGGTTTTTAATTTCATGCTTTTATAACTTTGTTTGCTTTTATAAATAAGTAATTGCATTGTAATCGTATAACATCAACCAGTAATAACCTTAATGCTTTAAAAAAAAAATGTAAATGATAAAGTGTATTGTGAAAGAGAGAGGAAAGGGTGGTCGACATAATCTTTTCTCAAATTTCTATCACTGTACAATACAACTCAAATTTGAAATGAAAAACAATCAATTGTTAAATTAAATTATTTATATTTTAACTTAATTCAAATTTTAGTTCGATGAATTGTAATTATTATTCAGTTCCACTTAATTTTTAAAACTGGTAATAAAAGGTTTGTGACAAACATTTTAAAATTGCCAACTAAAACATTGATTTCCGCAATATTAAATTTGATTAATACCGGTATTTTATTCTAACGCATGTACGAGTACATGTATTTTCTTCTGCAATATTGCTTTATATTCGCAAATTATTATTGTTAACGAATCAATGTTTTTAATTTTTTATTTGCCGGTAATCAATTCTAATTTTTAATTGTAATTTGTGTTAAATTTTCATAGTTAAATTTTACAAAGCAATGCAATTGAATATGGATTTAGATATTTGCAGTTTTTATTACGGTTCTAATAATTTTTATTTTTTTTAATAAATTTTCAGATTTTGATACAGTCGACCTGATAATAGAACGCCGTCAACCTTAACCAGTAAGCATTTTTTTTTTAATATTACTATTACGGTATTTTAAGTTTGCTTAAATGGTTGAAATAATACCTGAGCGATAGTATAGAACTGCACGTCTATTGTTAACACCACAAAATCCTAAAAATATCGGAAAGTTTTGATAGAAAATGTTGCTAGGTGGCCGTTGCTCAGTCAAAAAATTAGCTTTTTATTGCAAATATAGTGCGACGTATTTTCTTTACGTTTTAATATTTAATCAAAATGTTGAAAATAATATTTCATTGAACATTAAATTCACCCACGCTCATCCAAATGCGATTACGTATTACATTTTACACTAATTAGCAGCGATTGTGGTATTTTTTGATCGTCATCGGAAACACGTAATGACGATTTCCGTCGAAGAAGATGAAGAAGAAGGAAAAAAATAACCTTCCTTTGAATGCCGAACACGTGATAAATCAAAATTAGAAAAACAAGCCTCGATGACATGAACTCAGCTTTCCTGACTTCAACGTCGGATGTTTACACTTAATGACGTGCAGTAAATTTTTATTACCGGCAACAGCACATTTTAAAGGTGTTTTAACGTATTAATTGCATCGACGTTTGGTACCTGTATATTTGAAGTTTAATTAAGCCAGGGATGTTGAGTTTGTGCGTGTTTTTGAGTTGGGTACCGTCGAGTGCCACGCGCCACTTGACGGATATCGAAGCAACCCAAGAGAGAGTGAGGGAGGGAGGGAAGGGGGTGAGAAACACGTTACATAACAATCAACTAGTGGTTGCTTTATCGAATTCCATCTACAATAATTCTACCCTACGTTCTTTTCCCGCATCATGGACAAAACAGCTCTGGTTTGGTGCAACTCCGATTTTGTAAGACGAGAAACTTGATTATCCGTTTTTTGAAGTGTGTGCACTTAAATGTTTGCAATTTTAATATTTATTTATTGCATTTTGTTGCCATATTTCCAATATAATATATACAGTACATTACCACTGTAACGATTATAAATAAAAGTCCTAAAAATAGATTTCTATTTGAATTCAGATTTTTAAGATTCTTTTCCATATAGAGTACGCCTTTCCGGGTATTTCATTTCAACGAAATATCAAGACAATCAGAATAATGAATACGTCAGATGTTAAGATTTGTGAAACCAATAGATGTAATCAGTAATTATTATTATCGTTATTGAAACAAAAATGTGAGAATTATTATTAGTTTTTCAATCATCATTTTTGAAGTTTACTCGTTAGCTTTCGCGCGAAATGTTTTCGTTTTTATAATTTTCATGTGATTTGCTGCTTGGAGATGAAGTTTGAAATCGGATCACATAACGTGAATTCGGAGTTTGAGTGCGAGAGAAATAACATACTGTAGTGCGTGGGCGCGAATAACCTTGCTTAATTTCGAGAATTTCGCTAGTTGTATTTAAACATGAAATTTAAGCTCGAGTACCACAGCTGTTTATTTATTTTAATTAGGCATCGGGGAAGTCTCATAAATAATAAAATCTTTATTATCGTCATTAGTTATATATTTTACGGTCTTATTTAACCAACAGTGTACGACTTTGTGTGATGCTTATGCTCTTCCGATTTTTCCTTGCATTTATTTTTCGGAGATGTAGAGTCGAAAAACATTTCCTTGTTAATTAATCGTGAGTTAACCGATTGACTGTTTGAAAGCCGCTTAATTTTGTTTTTGACATTATTTTCAGACCAGATTATGGTAGAACATTTTTGATAAACGTTGCCAGAAGTTTCGTTTAGCTACTTTACCGTGTAAAACAGGAAGCGTATGAGTTTATGTTATGCGTTAAAAATTAATCCTATTTGGAGAATTTTAATACTGTATTGGAAAGCAATGTTATTTCTTTAGCATTTCAAAGAAATAAGAAATAGGCCGTCTATATTTTACGATTATTATTTTATTTTTTTTTTGGGAGCAAAAATGGTTTTCCTTTTATTTTGGATTTAATATTTTTTTAGCAGATTTTCTTTTGATAAAAGACTATTGGGAATAGATATTTAGATGTTTGAATGTACTTTAGTTATTATTCAAATTTAGTATTGATCGGGTGTACCGGTTACAATATTTTTAAAAGTTTTATTCTAAAATATTTTAAAACTGAAAATGTTTGACGGTGGACAGATAATATTGTCGCTACAGTAAATCATGGCTAAAATTTAGGCTAGACAATAACTTTTTTGGCTTTAGATTTTTAAATAAGCTTCAAACAAAAAATTAAATTACTTACCGGTATAATATTAAAAAAACGTAATTTTCTAGTCATTAAAGTTAATTAAAATTTAAAATCAACAGCAATAATTATTTTCTTTTTATTCAAAAAGTTTGTTCTTAAGGTCATTCGAAAAAAAAAATATATTTGACTTTGAGCTCATAGAATTCTAAAATTGAAGCTGTTGCCTATCTTAAACAAAAGCTAGAGTTTCACATTTTTTGCTGAAACGTTACGAATTTCGTAAACACTTTTTTTTTTTTTATTTTTATTTGTGTTACGTAACTAGGTGCCTCCTCGTTCGCTTTAATTTGTAACTAATTACTACGCGGCGTTTCGCTCGCGTATTTCAACTATTCCAGTAAATGAACATTTATGGTTCGGCATGTTTGGCCATTATTAAATATTTAATTTTTCTTTTTTTTTTTTCTCTTGCATCTTTTAAAACCCGTAAGTCGTAGTTGCAAAGCGCTTTCGACGCTCATCTAATTGTACGCCCATTCACCTGATGTTTAGCGCTGCACAGCGCACTCGAATCCACCGCGCGATCCACGTGGTATCCCGCGAGATCCGACGATAGAACAGCAATCGCATTCTTTTTTTTTTTTTTTTCGTTTTCTCTTGCTATATTCATAAACATCGACGACGCTTCTGATATCGTCACTCATCACTTCTATTTCACCGCTCATTCTCTATCAAAGCTAACTCTTATTCAGTGCTCGCTCCGTCTACGCGTTTGTGCCATCTACGACGCTGCTTTATTTCTTTTCCCCGTCTACGTTCGAAGCAATCGCGGCATTGAACGCCGCTTTTGCGTTCATCGTTTACAGAATACCCATAAATGAGTAAGTTATCTATTATTATTGTTATTAAGTTTCATGTTTTATAATTATTGCGTAAAAAATATTTATTGCTGTTTTTGTTGCGTTTTTCGATTTCGATTACTGTATTACAAAAAGCAGAATTTTTGAATTTAGGGTTCGTATCAATTTAACTTTATCAGAATTTAAATTTTTTTTTAATCAATTCTTTTTTTATTTTTACTTTTTTGTTTTATTATTTATTTATTTTTTTCTTTTTTCGTAACGGCACTTGTTTGGCTTACCCATTTGGGCGGTGGAACGCCTGTTGCTTTCTTCGCTTTTATATTTTATTTGGGTCTTGAGAGGTAATTGAAAGTTGAATCGAGTCTCAGTGTAACAACATTACAGGTGCATGAATTATTAAAGTTAAAACTCTTTCCTTTTCGGAATTAATAACGCTCTGTGCCACTTTTTTTCCCCTTCCTGCTCTTCTCGCTCATCTTTTTCGGTGTATAGCATTGGCCTCGACTCCGAACACTGTTTCGCCCCTACTTCACTTTATTGCCTCCTTATCTCTCTCATCGCTCGTTAATCACGTGATGATAGCGACAGCAGGCAACGTTTTAACCAGAACTCAAGACATAAATTGCCATTTCTTCGCCGTTCCGGAAAAATCGACCAAGTCCGTGTTTTTTATTTTTAGTTTTAGGTTGTTACCGTACTTGCTGTCAGTTGAGATATACATGTTAGAAAATATACACGCTAACATTAGATATTATATATTGGGTGCTCTATCATGTGAAAAAATCAGCTAAATGCGAGAGAAAAGCTACATTTCTCAAATTATGACGCAATTTTATTTTTTTATTAATTCAAAAATTGTGATATTTTGTTTTCAATGTTGACAAGGCAATTTTTTTAAAAAAATATATATATAATTTACGCTATAAATGTAGTTAAAACTAATGATATGGCTACAGTACATTCTAATTGATGAGGATACAACTTAACCGCAGCGTTACCAACATTACATTACTCATATTAATTTTTGTATGTTAAACTACAGTATAATAATAATTATTGAAACCAAAGAAGGGAGGTGGAGGAGAATGCATGTACATGTGCTATTAAATTATAAAGCGTCTTTTTTAGAAATGCCGACGACAATTTATTTATACAATACTATTATTATTGATTTGTTTTTTCTGGTTTTTGGAAATTATATTATGCTCTGCGTATTCGACATAGCTTGCATGCAGACAATTCATGATTTTGGAAAAGGCTTTAAGATTATTGCAGGTATTCTTTGGTTTAGAATAATAAATTTAACTGAATTTATCATTAATTAATTAGCTTGGTTTTAAAAACACTTGATTTTGTTCGCAATCGAACGTTAATGCTTTTACAAAAAATAATTACGTTAAATTATTAATGTAAACTGATTGATTTGAAGATAAAGTTCTATGTACAGTACATGTAATTTAAAGGGTAGCACGGAGTTATCGTAGCAGTTCAATTATTGTGCTGCTTTCATCTTTTCAGCTCCCACTTTAAGAATAATAATTATTGTCATTTAAAAAAAAAAAAACTACATGTAATCAACAAAGAAACATTTTAATTATTTTTTAAAAATTTGACACTTTGCTTTGAGAAGTTATTTTGTTTAATGGAAGTGCGTTTAATTTTCAAATATCGATCTAAGTCGGTTTTTATACACGCAATATTATTATTTTTTTTATAATAAAGACTAGTTTTATTTTCATAATATAGTTTTTATAATTACATGTATTTTATTGAGCCAAAAAAAAATAATAATTATATAAATTTTGCATGTAGTTTTTAAATATTTTATGTTTACATGTTTGTTATGAATTTTTTAATATAAAAACTGAGAACAAATGGGAGTCTGAAAACCATGCGCAATAAATATGGTTTATGTTGTTTGGAAGTTTGCGCAATTTTAGCAGATGTTGCCAGACAATTTGTACTCAGTTTTGCACTTTAAAGATTTTGACCTTTTATTTCAAAGGGTTTGCCAATTTGATTTTTATAGTACTGTATCACTCTCTTGATAATTTGGTTTTCTTATTTTGTTCTTCGTAAATCTAAAAACGATAACGATTGCGAATTATCTGATGTGCAAATCGATCACTTCCGATTGGCGTTGCGCTTCGTTCCGTTACGCCAAGTGTTAATCGAACGGTTGTTCAAGCGCCAGATTTTTACACTCGGACAATTGGAAACCGCGATGAGAGAAAAGAAAAGGGAACGAAACTGATTAGGTGCGCTTATAGTGCAAATTAAGTTAGTGAGCATCAAATGTTACTTCCGCCAGCCATTTTATTTTCATTTTTAATCATATTCACTCGAGTGTTTATTTGCCCGGCGTTTTCATTAGTTTTGTTGCCTAACAAATTAGACGCTTTGTTTCCCGTTTAATTTCCTCTGGTTCACACGTGGCATATATAGGCTATATTTTGTTATTTTTTCATATTTAATATTATATAAATAGTATTACAATCGTAATAAGATGTAAATTTGCCAACGAAATTGAGATTAGGCAGCGGCTGAGGTTTTTGCGCGCGCGAATTAATTATTCGGTAGTCGTCATATTAACGATATTATTATAAAAGGAGAGAGAAGTTATATTTCTAACGTTTTATCGGTGAATTGAAACCAACAAACTCATTAACCTAATTAGGAATCGTCGACGGGCATTTTGAGTGACAACAGTTTGAGAACAACAGAAACACAAGCGCGCATGGTACGTGCGACGTTCGATGGTGACGAATTGAAACCAAAGTCGCAACGATCGATTCCTCATCTTCCTCCTCCCATGGTTCGCGTTCCCAGAAATAGACAAAATTTTGTCTGACAATAACTACTTTTCGCCTTCAAACAGTATCGCCACTTTTTAATGGGATGTCTCGAGACAATACGATCGGCAGCAGCATCTTCACAACACATTTTATTTGTCGCATGTTTTGAAAATCTTACTTGACTTTTGATAGGCTATAACGTCTAAAGAAATTGGAGAAGAGGTGCAATGTGAGTGATACTCTGATTTTGCTGTATTTTTTTATTTTTATTTTGGGATTTTATTTATTTACCGGTGTTTTACTAAAGTTATTTTATTTGTTTAGTTTTTAAATTAATTTTGGTATCTAAACAATTCAAAGAACGATCTTCATAATTATGGCTTCATTATTAAACGATTGAGTCTCATATTTGTTTTTTAAAAAAAATATTGAATGCTGTTAACATATACCGGTACCATATATATTTTTTTTTTATAAATACAAAAACCAATAATAACTAATGGCTCACATTTGGCTGGACTTATTTTTTTCCCCTTCGGATTTAATATCCGTCAAGATTTAATTTTTTCTTTTCACGATCGTATAATCGAAGTTTCACCATAATTTCTTTAGAAAAAATGTAAATGAAATATTAATATAATTTTTTTTTTAAACAATAATAAGTACAAAACCGCATTTCATTTCATTTTTTTTTTTTTTTTTTTGAATTTACTGTTTCACGAGAATTAAGGCAAAATTCGACAGTTTTTTTTCTTTTTATTTTTACTTGTTAAATCGATTTGAGGCAAATTTCCGAGAAACTGCCAACGATATGACATGAACAGACATTTGTTAGCATTTTTCAATAACGCGATTTCTTTTAATTCGTTTTCACGTTTTTTTTTTCTTTATTTAATTTTCCTATGTAAACCAAAAAATAACGTGTAATTTTTTTTTGTTATTCTTTTCTCTACGTCGAGTGCTTAGTAACGCGAAATACGTTTCGAATCGTGATTAAATCTCAGCGATAATAAAATCAATTCATACGTTGTGTAAAATTCTTATTTTTGCCAGTGGTTTATTAAAGTAGACGCTGAGAAATATGATCATCCATTCTTAATTTAATTTTTATGACTTACTCGAAACGCGAGTTCCGAGTTAATAAGGACAGATGCAATGTCACGTGTGAAAGTTGGTTGACCACCGACCGAATGACCTATCTTCCTATTGCATGTCCTCCCACAACCTCAACTTAGACGGTGCTCGCTGTGCTAAGGCTTTGTGGGAGTGTTTGTTATGGATTTTGAAGCCGTGTCTGCGGATGACAACGCTACGACCGTCTAATGGACTGCACTTGTTTGGTGATTGGTCAACGATCGACTCTGGCGCTCACGAGTCATTACCTACTAGGTTCTCGTGTCGTTGCCAATCCCTTTTCTTTGTCGTTTTATAATTACTGTACAGCCGTCTTCGGTGAATCACGAGCAATCGACCTTCTTTTAAATTTCGTTTAGAACTTTAGAAAATAGTACTCCGATAATAAATAGCGGGGGCGCTGAATGGCCTTTCGGCAGCGGAATTCGCAGAAATAGTTTAGATTTTTAACCTGATTCGAACATTTAACCCGAGAGAAGTCTTTTAGCGCAAAAAAACAGCTAATTGGGAATAGTGATTGAAATAAAGTTTAAGAATTACGAAAATATTTTCGTTTTCTTTCCCGAAATTTTTGAAAAATATTTAAAATAAATCGTTTTTTTTTATTGTAATTACGCAATTAATAAGGAACCTTTTTTGATAACTTGCAGATTACTATTTTATTTGAACTTCAATTAAAAGAGTGGCATTCTGGGATGTAGATGTGTTCCGCTGCCCTCATCGGTGCTCCTTATTGACTTGCAATGTACATGTATAGAAGCATAAATAAAATTACATGTAAATAAATATTGGAAACTAACCATTAATTAAAAATGTGTTGACGTGCAAGCAACAATAATTATTTGTATAATTACAATAATTTTAAACAAAATGTAATTTTGTTGTTTAGTTAGTTACTCTTGCGTAACGCACGCGTTGTGGTTAACGAAAATGTGATAAAATTCTCGATCATTCGTTCGTAATACGAACTTTGCTTTCGTACATTTAATGCCTAGCGCCACCTTAAATAATGGAGATAACGTCAACTTTGTGTTTCTAACATATTCTTAACAGCGCAATGATTTGATCTCAACGTTGCCGATCGATGTACACAAGCGTGTTTCACGTAATCATTGTTAAGCTCAGCTGATAAAATCTGTGGAAATAAGGCAATGTAAAGAGACGCAAATTACTGTCACGTTAAGACGTTACCAATATTACCGTATTTTTGAGCTTCGACGCACGAACACGACAATACCTATTAGCTTACGTTGGAAGTAATGAACACATCATATTAGATAGCAGGTGCTATGTCATTCTGAAAGAGAACATCACAAATCTCTAAAGTACACATAAAACCGTATTTTAGGTAATTATCGCAAACGGTTTAACATTTATTCTATAAAAAAATAAGATTAAAATTATGGCTTAGAACTGTTTTCTATGCAATTCACCATCGAAAATGAGTCAACAAAACTTAAAAATTCTATATGCTTTAAATGTGCTATTATTTCTCTCGAAATTATTTTTTCCTGAGAATCTTTTGCTTCGTTATTTTTCTGTTTTTAGTGATTTCTTAGCGCGCGTAAGTTAGAAAAAAGACGAGGTTGCGGGAGATTTTCTTATCAATCGTAAACGAAATTATATATGGAGAAGAGGATTGAATGAGATTAACGCTATCTGCAGGTCTTTCTGTTCTAACTAATGTTTTCCGTATAAGATGCAAGCGAAATTTCGATCTATTAAGCAGCACAAGTGCAGTAAACCCCGCTTATCTGAAACGCTGGTGTGACTTTTAATTTAAATTGAAACGTTACGCTCGAAACGTTTACCTCCTATAATAAACTAACTTATTAACGTTATTAAAAGCATCTCTTTCAATACCGGAATTGTTAAAATATGATACTGTATACCTAATTATGTATTTTATTAAGCATGGAAGTAACGCTTTTCAGGGATTTTTTCCCCCAAATACTCTTAATCCGGAATTTTTTGTTCTTAGTCTGTCCGCAGCGTGTCGGATATTAAGGTAGGCTTTGCTGTATGTGCAAATCTCGTCATTAGAGCTTACGGTTGGTCTGGCACACCACAATGCGCTTCCGTAAACTAAAGGAAATGCTTGTCTAAATGCCAGGCCTTTTCTATTATGTGTGTACTTGTAATACATTGTGACATCGTATGTAGGTCAAATGGAGTGATTGCTATTAGGCAAGATATTAGTTTACTAATTTATTTCTCGATGGGCCCATGTTTTATGTGAAAACAGAGCTGTTATTCGGTGCTTTATTGCAGATAGGCGCAGGTAAAATAGCACGCATCTCAAGGTTTAAATATTTTAATTGCTTTTGAAACATAGTACATTAAATGCAACGCTGAAAATAGTTAAATTTAACATTTAAAAATGGAATAAACTGTTTTAAAACATGCTATTTTCTATTTATTAAATTAATTGAACTAACTTAATTTACGCATAGAAATATATTTAGCAGATGCGTGTAATTTAGTGTTTGATGAAAGAAAAACAAGGCCCTTGTCGTAGGTGCTTCCCTGGAAAGTGCCGTGTAAGGGGATATAAGAACCCCATGTTAAACATAGGGTCATGAAGTGTCAGATTGAAAAAAAAAATTACTTTTTAAAGTGGTATTAGTTATGGTCTACTGTTACCTCAATATGTATACGTATTTTATCCACTATTTTACGCTCGTAAAAGTGAAACAAAATAGAATTGTCAATTAATTATAAGTTTACAAATTATTTGAAATGCAATTGCAATAATAAACCGCAAATGCGTCAAAAATATATTTAAAAAAAAAAATTCAATTATGATAGCTTCACTCATTAGAAATTTGATGAATATTAATTGAATTTGGGCACAGTATAATTATTATTACAGTACTGTATTTGGAAACCGTGAATGGCGAAAGCGCAGAAGAAGAGATGCTTGCAGGCTCTGTTTATTTTGTTTGCCCTGGGCAGAAGTTTCCGGTTTTTAAGGATTGATTAAATTGTTTTCGTGTAAGCTTTGCACTCATACTTTTTCTCCATGTGAAATAGTGACGTAATTAAATGACCTGATGCGTGAGCAAAGTATTTTATTTGACTTTTATTTTGAAAAAAATCGTTTTAAAGATAGGGTTAAACCGGGAAAATAAATCTTATGTAAAATTGGCTTAACCAAAACTTGAATTTAAAAATAAAGTAACCTTATTGAAATTAACGCATTTGCATTTCCTTTCTTTGAAAGTTTAAATTGGCTATTTATTTAGATAGCGAATGAATTAATTTATACGATTGCGAATTTTTTTTATTACCCTAACTAATTTTGTTTAGGAAGGAATTATTTTTAAAAAAATACGCGAAATGAAAGCGATGTATTTGAGAAGCTGGCTTTATAGCTAAGCTTACATATCGCGCAGGCGTAGAAATTGATTTATATTTTAATGACGGAAGTTGTTTGAAGAGGATTATAAGAGAAAGTTAAAAATAAAATTCTATTAATTATTTTCTTCCTCGTTTTTTTTATTTTATTTTTCTTCCTTTTTTTTTTTTTCTTTCTTTCTTTCCTTCTTTTTTTTTTTTTTTCTTTATTTTTTTTTAGCTTATTTTGCAGTTGTACCGAGTTGGTTGTTTTCTCATCTTGTTAACAATTTAATTAGAGCTGTGAAAAAGGACGACAGGCAAATAAACAAACTCTTTTTTTAAAAAAAATTCTCTTCGGTCTGTTTAATATCATTTGCAAGAGTAAAGAAGAATTGTTTGGGTCGACGAGTTGGTGCTAATTACTTTCGTTAGTTAAGTATAAAGTAAACAAAAGATGGCCGGTTTAATTTAAAAAATACAAATAAAACGATTATTGATTCTAATAGATAAAATGATCGATCGCTTTTTCTGCTCAATCGACTTTGGGCTAACAAAAGAGCAGATACCAACTTTTTTTTTTTATTATTTTAAACATAAAAAAAAAGATCAATTTTTTTTTTTTCGAAAAAGGATAAAAGAATGTGAGATCTCGAGGGGGAGAGTAAGTTAGCCCTTTTATTTGTTGAACTTCATCCATCTTGCGTCTTTTTTGTTCCAAGCGATTTTCGATGACTGATTTTGCCATCGGAAAATGAGGTTCCTAGCTTCCATTATTTTTCCCCCAGCTTTTTTTTATATTTAATTCTTCACTCAACTCGTATCATCGTAAATCATTGACAGAATTCAAATTAGGTTAGCACATTTTGACCATATTTTATCGGGGTATTTTTTTTTTATAAAGGAAACCAATGCTAATTAAGATCAGCTAGCAGCTGTCTGTCTATTCGTTATATTACATTTAAAAGTAAATTTATATCAAGATCTCAATTTTTATTTTACAATACCGTACACAGGATTCATATAAATTTAAATCCCGTTACCTACAAGCATGAAAATAATTTAAACTTAAATCTAGAATAAATAGTTCAATATAAATTTTTTATTTCTAAAATAAATTTGTTATCGTATCGTAAATCTGGAATAAGTTTTAAAAAAAATAAATTGCAAGTCGATAAATCCGCCGAAAAGCAAAATCCAGGGAAACTCAAATCCCCGAAATATAGCCTACATTAAGATCTCGTTAATCTTTTATTTATAAAATAATAAGAAAGCAGTAGAATAATCCGCAAATCACATGTAATGCGAACTCTGGACTTGTTTATCTGTTTTCACTCCACGTGCTTGGTTTTGTGATGTCATGTTTTGGCGCCAAAACCGCGTCTTCCGTCAATTGGTGCTCACGTCGAGGCAACGGATCGTAAAACTAGGAATTTAAGTTATGCTGAAGTTTTTCAAAGAAGCAGGAAGTGGCATTTATTGAGATTGCCTCCTTCTTCGCAGTCATTTCACATAAAAGCAAAACTTGACTTCGTCATTTGCGACATATAGAGTTTTTTATTATTATTTTTCTAAAAAAAAATTAATTTACCCGCAGTTGGAATGACTAAATCTCTCGTCTGTTCCTTCTCCAACCATGTAGTTACTCAAAAACGTTATTTTTTTTTGCCGTAATACTTTTTCATTCAATCCACTCATATTTTGTAGTGCGCATATTCAGAGGGAAAAGAGAAGAGTTAAGGATATATTTTTGTTATGAATAATAAAGGAGTGCTTTCTATTATTTATGGCTGGTTGGGGCGGCGGGGATAAAACGCCGTACCTCGCATTAAACGAGGGTTAAACGAAGGATCAAAACTTTTATTTGAATTATTTACTCGAAAAAAGAAGAAAAAAAAAAATTAAAGAAGGAATTATTCAAGAGAACAAAAAATATAACGGAAATTAAATATAGGAAGTAGGCCTACTGGTGTTAATACTGTGCCATGTTTGGGAGTTTTTTTGTTTTTGTTTTTTTCATCACATATTTAAACAATGAGATGGCAACATCTGAATCATAATCAGCTTTCTCGGTGAGACATGCATACATGATGCCTGTTTTTAAAAGAGAAAAAGCCGAAATCATTTATGCTTGAATTATGCAATTGTAAGTTTAAAAATAAACATTTTCATAGAACACTTTTAAGATACCTTAGATATACCGCTAACCGTTTTTAATCAATATTATGCATTTTCACACTTTATTCTGGATGATTAAAGCTGTTAATTTTAAATAATTTGTTTAATTATTAGTAAGCAGCGAAGAAGCAAAAATTAAGAGTTTGCGCAAAACGATTCCTTACCTTATTTCCCTCGTTACCTTAGTTTTGTACGGTATTTTTCAGTAAAAAATATAAGAAACGCAAATAACTGACTTTATTAGAATAAGCCTAATATTTAAAGAAAATAGGCTACATTATTTTTGTTCAAAATCTCATTCTACGAGTATAAGTTTACTTCTTAAGCTGTTTAGTTGTCATAGAAACGGTACCTGGACAATACTTTTTTTTAGAATGCGTTTTTTACTTTTAGAAAATGTAATCAGATTATTGTGTGCACATTATGCTACGTTTCCACATAAAAAGATTTTAGATACCAATACCATAATAATTATGCTTCCAGTATTTGGGCTTCGAATATTTAAAATGCAAAAAAGGCAATTTTGCGTGTTTCCATCTTTGACGTCAATTTCACGGTGGAGTCTTCCAAGGATGTCGCATTTTTTCTATTATAATGATATAGATATTTAATTCGAAAAATATTTTTTCTTCAAGTTTAAACAGTAAATAAAAAAAAATATTGAAGTGAATGGCTCGCTTGATTCGGCTTCTGTTAGTTTTATTTTAAGAAAAAGAGCAACGCGTGAGAATTAAAATATGAACTGCAATAGTTCAGGTGAAGTTGAAAATACAGATTTTAGAAGTTACTGGTATTTTTAAATTTTATTACCCGTGTAATTTTTTGATAAAAAAATTATTAAATACATGAATTAAATGAAATGGAAACGCTGATAAGATTTTGATTTGACGTCATAATAATTATTCTAGAATTTCAGAGGTGGTATAAGGAAATTAAATTATTTCCCTGTGGAAACGCAGTTCTAGGAGTTTTCTTATCTTTAATTTTGTATTAAATCGTACACAAATCGCGGCAGTTAACGTTTAAAGCATTAAGAAATTCGATTATCAGTTTCTAAGCAATCAGTTTTTCGAGTGATTTCCTATTTTACGCTAACTCGGTCATTTCAAATGCTTCGTTTTATTCGTAGCAACGTGTATTAACCGCGTAATACAGCATTATAATACAGTTGTAGAAAAAGTTTATAAAATAAATTAGTTTCATTGAAAAGATTTTTGACGTAGGTAGTTGTTGTAGGTACCGTAGTTTTATTATTCATTGTGCTCAGGAACCTACAGTATCTTCCGTTGCCTGTAGTCTTGTTCGATATGAACGTTGCTTGTATTTCTTCTCGTAATTCAGAATTATAAGAAATACTCGTAGTTCGAGAAAACGGAAGAATAGATGGCTTCTCTCGTTCAAGCAATGTAAAAGCCAGGAGGAACGAAATAAGAGAAATCGGCGTTCCCCAATTGAATTTCTACGGCTGCCAACCACGTTTTGGCCCTGCTCCCCGTGAGATGCACGTGCGCCATTACTCGCTTAATAATTTGGTTATGCGTTTTTCACTTTTATCGTTATTGTCAGCTTCTATTAAGGTCAATTTAATACGCTGAAAGAAGCGATAATATAGAACGGCTAAGTTAATCGAATTACAAAGACCGCATCTTTTTTAAAAAAAACCTAACGCAATTTGCTCATTTCATTCGGCTTGGTGAAATTATATTAATTGCTCGCAAACTTTATTCTTTTCTTTATTTTTGCTGAAGAAATTTCTTCGAGGTAATAAACACAGCATTTGCACTTATTATGAGGTTACCTAATCCATTTATTCATTTTTTTTTACTCCCATTTTCATTCAATATTACTCGCGTACGTAAGTTAAAAAGGTGCGGTAATAAAATAGATTGTGCACTGTCCGTTGAGATTATAGTGGACCATGGACGTAGTAATTAGTAAAGCACTAACCAAGATTATCACAACGAGCTATTTTTCTAATGGATTAACTCCGGGTCTGGGTGGGACTCACTTTTTCACATTTCATTTGCCTTCATAATAATTATTATTATTAGCTACATTTAATAACCAAATTGTTTTAAATGCCCGACACTACATTACAGGAATGTCACATTTCTATGAGGGGGCAGTACATAATCTAGAAATACGACTTAATTATCTCAATTAGTTTAATTTTTTTTAAGTGGAAAAAGGTATTTTTATTTCAATTGAAATATTTAATTTTGTTTTAAATGAAAAGATATTATAAATATTTACGTAGGGATGTCAAGAGCGGAAAATGTGCCTATTTACTAACAGAATGAAAACAGTATTTTCAAGTTTGATTACTTTATGAGTCTTATAAAACATGGTTTTTGCACATTAATAATACAGTACTGTATTTGGTTATTTATGGTTGAATTTGAAATTATTATTAAGTAAACAACAGTTTAAAATACGGTACATTATTTTCTTTTAAATTTTATGTTATTCTATGAGCTTGAACATACAATGAGGTGGTTTATATTAATTGCATTCATTCTTATGTATGTTACACTGCTGTTTTTTAAAATTTAATATTTTAATTAAATCCCCCGAAATTTATGTGCTTTATTATACACTTTCATTTACAATTTGTATAGTGTAATTTAAATACTCATCTGTACATTTTACTGAATATGAGTGTAAATTGAATATTATGAAGATAGTTTTTAAAATAAACTAGTTTCAGGTGGACTAAAGTTTTGAATACCTTAATGGTTATACTGTACAGTAATTCTTATTAAATCATGAGCAGCTCATGAAAAAATAGTACAATACAGTATTTATATTTTCCTCAATAAAATTATTTTCAAAGTCGCATTACCGAATTGACAGCATTCACAGGAATTAGGTCCATTAAATTCCGAAATTTAAAAACAAAATTAAAAAAGAAAAAATGAACGTGAAAATTAATATTACTTATTAGGGGCTCTAATTGACTGTAAATGTTCGTTCAACAATTTCATTAAATTATTAATGATAAAGTAATTATTGTCTGATGATTATTTTTAGACCTCGTTATTATTTTATGTTTTCAATCACCCGACCTCTATTCCTGCTTTTAAAATCGAATTCCGTACAAAATTTGGTAAATATTTACTCTGTGGAAGAGAAATTGCGCAAAAAGTTTGAAGTGCAACACGTGTAGGAGTGTAGGGAGGGGGAGGTAGTGAAATCGGGAATGATCGTGAGGAGAATCGATAAAAATTAGTTCTGAGGAGTAGAGTAGTGGAACCTTGAACAGCGATGATGCGCCACTGATGGACAAAGCGTAAATGTAATATGTAATCTTCCTCTTCACCCTTTCCCTCCTCCCACCTTACTATTTCCCTTACGTTTTTTTTATATCTTATAATGCATAGTTATATATTTTTTATTATTTTGGGAAGTGGATTTATTTCTTTTATCATTCAATTTGGGAGAAAAACGATGGCGTCATCGGTTTCTTTTGCTCAGTCGCAATTGAATTATGATTGGACGATAAGAGGAAATGGAGACGGAAGTAAGAGGGCAGTAAATGCGGTTTGTAATTTCGTCTCGTATCAAACTAACGTTTAATTCGATCGAAATTACGCTTCGGTACTATACAGTAAAAAAGAAAAAAAAAATTGAAGGACTTAGGATGAGCTGAAGGCATGCGCAGACGCTTTTTATTTCAAATTACGACATACAACGTGGATGATGATTAAGGGGTTGTTTCAACTTCACTATCGCTCTTCTCTTACATCATCGCCATCATCTACTACGCATGCTCCTAGCTATGTGGTTGGGTATTTTTTTTTTTTTTCAATTCCAAGGTCTTGATGAGATCATCTTCAAATATTTGATGTTGGTGGGAAAGGGGTTTTATTCGTTGGTGGGATGATGAGGTGATTTGCCTACCCGTCTTCCCTCGTACATAAGCCTGAGGCCTATAATTCGTATACAAGCCCCAGGAGGGCTTTTATACGAATTATAGGCCCAAGGCTTCTAATCAAAGCACAAACTGGTAGTTTCCAATTTTCGCAGAGGGGTTACTGCTCTCAATCTAAACAGTACTTAAATTATATAAAAATATAAGAAATGGAGTGGTTTTGATTATAAGCCATGAGGCTTATAATTGAAGTGGGGCTTATAATCGAGTAGGGCTTCAATTCGAAAATAATCGTTAACTTTAAAAAACTGGAAAATTTATAAAAACTTTAATATAAGCCCTAGGGCTTATGTACGAGGGAAGACGGTAGCATCGTATCGCATCCAACTGTAATCAGTCGTCGTTTCACATGGCAAAATGTGACATGAATTGGCAAGTATAACGAGCGCCATCTATGTTTCTATATGATTTAGAGCGTTGCACGTAGAGTAGTAGACGCGCCAGCACATATCTGTTTATGCACATGCGCGTGATGGCGTGGGTGGCGGTAGATAGGGTTTGGAGGAAAGGGATTTTTTTCATTTCTATTTGGGTTAGCTTATGAGAATGAAGGGTTTTGAGCGCTGAAATCAAGGCCAGGATAGGCTAGGACGAGGTTAAATACCACCTGTTCTGATTGTGAAGGTCGAGATCGAACAGTCTGTAAATATTTGAATGTTTTGTATACTACGTGAGGCGGAGTTTGATTACGTTCGAAGCAGGCCCCCCAACAAGAGAGAGTACTATTATTACTAGTGATTGATTTTCATTCCAAGTTTCCTGGCGAACGTGATCGGTGTATTTAAATAGATGGTTTTTAAGAGTGGGGAGGAAGGAGGGGGGAGAGGTACGCTAAGTGTAATTTAATATGCATGGAATAAGTTTTATAGATTGGATAGTAAAGAAAAGTTTTATTAGTTTTTTTTTTCTTTCTTAGAAAATTCTGATGGTTTTACTATCTTGTTTTGATTTCGTTCACATTTTGATTTAATATTGGATGGAATATTTTTACAATTTTTTACCAGGAAATTGTTTTTGAAGTTGAAACTAAAACGAAAAACACTCCATATTTAATTTAAATAAAGCGAAAACATGCAAGGTTAAAATATATACATTTATGATTTTGTCAAATTTAATTTCGAAACTTTTAAAAAAGAAATTTGAAAACAACCTTATTTTTTTTATAATGTAGATACTTTTATGCAACGATACTTAAAATAGTTGCATTTATTTATTTTTTTATTATGAATGTTATGATGGTATTAAGCAATGTTTTCAAAATACATGTTCAGTAATTTGAAAATGATTAAATGCAATTTTAATACGACAGAAATTGGAAACGATGTATTGCAATAATTTAATAATTATTAAACCACACATTATTTTGACAGAGTTATAAAAGTTAATATTTTGATTAACAATAACTTCTTAAAACGTGGAGTATCAGACAGAATGCCATAAATATAGCCTTAAATATGCAATAAATATAATGAGAGTATAATATAATTATTATTATCTTTTCTGTAATTTTATACGCTCGCGAATAATTTCTTTTAAATGTTGAACTTATTTATGTAAATTAAAATATACTGAAACTTGGATTATGCATTTGCAACTTTGTAATTATTGTAAAGATGACGCTTTGTTTACGTCAATCTTGAATTAATTATTTTAATTTTTGTCGATAAGCGCTAATTAGAGGGGGAGGGGGGGAAATTAAGTTACTAAATAAATATGAAAACTTTCCGCATTTGCATACAAATTTATATCCTTATTTCAAGGATTTAATATTTTTTTTACCGTTTATATTAAAAATATTCGGTTTTTTTGTTTGCAAAAGTTTTAAACAACCTTCAAAACAAAATAAATAAATTATCTGGCTTTTGTTAACTTTAAATTATTATATAATTAAAGACACTAGCTTGGGAATTTTGTCAACAACAGTTGTTAGAATCTATTTTTAAGCTAATATGGTGATAAACAAATTGATAAAAAGCCGATAAGGCAAAAGTACCTGGCATTTTGAGTGAAAAGCCAAAGTTTACAGGAAATGCATTTTTAAACAGAGATCTTGAACTGGCAGTTAAATTTCGGCGGGTGTCACTGTGTTGCTTAATGTTTTTTAAACTAACAACTTAAAATTTCAGCATATTTTGCAAATGGTAAGCTTTAGATTTTACGTGCAATAAACTGTTCGTTTGCATTCATGAAATTGCGACTCAAATGGTAAACATTTTGAATATTACAGTTTGATTAAAATAGAATAGCGTCATTATTTTTCGCGTTTATTGGTTAACGTACATTATTTTTGTTTCGCATCTTGGAAAAGCAGGCTCACTGCTCTTGTACAGGTTTACAATATTTCGAGATTATTTGTTTATTATTACTTAATGGGTTATTTTTAAATTTTTAAATTTCACGATGAGTTAATGTAAACAGGTTTATCAATTGCTAAATCACGTGCCATTGCAACACTAGCAATAACCGCGCTTTCATTATTTTTTTCGACAATGGGAAAACACAGGTGCTGATCATTGCATGCAAATTATTCATTAATTTTGTCGAAAAACATGAAAAAATAGCGCATACATTTTGAATTACCGGTATGTAAAATATTAACACGATTGTTGCGTTGATCAAATGTGTTTTAAATGTGATGCGCAAAGTTTAAAATTAACATTATAAAAAATACGAATTAGGCAAAGTTGCCATATTGAATTAAACCTTTGGTTATAAACTTAAAGTGGTTATGTTGTATTAAATTAGTAATAATTAAGTCAATTGCAAAAAATGCCATAAAAAAGATACTGTAATAATTATGGAGTACTTGCATTGGAGTTGGAACCGCCCCTATTCGATGGTAGCATAGCACGACAATTCTACATTGCTTGATTGCCATTATATAAGGGCAGTATTATGATTACTAGTGTAAGGTTTTGAATTTTTATTTGCGTAATATTAAGTTCGATATTATAAGGAATGTTTTTGGAAAAATTTGAGTTAGATTTTTAAATAAGTAAATTGGATTGTTTTGGCGCAGTAATTACAATTAAATGATTATTATTATTGTACCCGTGGTTTACATGTGTTTCAATTTGTTGTTGATTTGGTTTTTGCCGTCCCATCGCAGGGAGTAGTGAGAGCATGGGGAGGCCAGAATAATTTATTTCACGAGTGCATATAATAGATTCTTTTAATAGTAAAACGTTTTTTTTTTTTACGTAAAGTAATATTAAATATCATTTACCGAAAAAAGCTATTACCGGTATCGTTTGCTATAATGATTAGGTGTTTTTCTAAATATAAAAATAACTTCGATTTTGCGACTATGGGTGGCGACATTTGATAGCCACTTTCTTTTTAAATTTATTTTTAGTTGTCTTCAGGTGAGACTGAATTAAACAGAATCCAATTGGCTTTATTCATTACACTCATTTGAATTTTATTTTTTTTTTCTCATCAGCACTTTTACACAAATGTTGAGAACGATTGGTTGATGAGCACGCGTACCAACAATCCTTTTATGTTTTAGTGTATCGCAGAAGAATCTAACGTAAACTTCCCAATCAGAAAAGCGGATGAAAGAGAATTTTCGAGGGTGATAGTGGGGGAGTAGCAATATATGGATAGGGACGTTGCCTGGCAACTACCAGGTGGTCGAAGTTGGGGTAAGTACATTTGAAGGAGGAAAATGGAAGTGAGTGGGGGAGGGGGAAATGAAGGTCATTTTTATCATCAACAAAATAAAGTATAGAGTGGCGCTGCGATCTTCCCTTGCTATAGCGCATTACCGCCATCATCACCATCATTTTCGATGTCTGGAACTTATGAAAAACCTACACATTTTTTTTTCTCCTTTCACGATATCCGATACCTTTTTCCTCCTTTCTTTTCAAGTTTCTTTGTGAGTTGTATGCGGGAAGTTGTTTGAGTTGTCGCTGTTTGTTTTTGTTAAATAACGTTGTCAGTGCTCCCGAATCTTTTGGTTAAAACCAGATAGAATGCGTGTAATTACGACGAACACTGTGAGACGTCAACAGCTTCGGCACCATTTACTGTTATCGCCATCTTTAATTATGATTTTCGATTACATTGTTGGAAATACAAGTATACGCATAAACGAAAGCGTGGAGCACAACTGTTGCTATGAGTTTTAAAGCAGAATCTCATTCACTCGCTTGGTTGTTGTTTAAAGTAAAACGTTTCAATTCAATACCTATTACTGTAGTTCGTTTTTTTAATAACATGCCTACATTTTTTTTGGGGCAAAATGCCGTGCATAAAATAATAATAAAATGTATTCAAAAAATGTTTTTATAAATTGCTTTAAAGAAAGACCGTTTGTGGCATTGGCATTGCAACATTGACTAGTCAATCATTTAAAGTTTGTTTATTCTGTGAAGCGATTTCCTTGTTAATCTGGAATGTTCTTTTTCTGTCCATGTTTACTTCACTTCTATTTTTGTCCCTGCAATTTTTGGCAAGTTTTTAATAGACTAAGTTAGCAATCTTGCTCATATTCAGAACATTGATAAACATTGGTAGATGGCAATCTCTCTGTTGCTTCTGTCCCGTGCTCACTGATGCGACTAGCTCTGGATACTGTTGGTTTTAGGAGAAGCTTGTAGTACTTACGCGAAAACACGAAAATTTATCATTTATTTTATTAAATGTTACTTTGTTTTATGCATTTTTTGGGTTATAAAATGTAATTTGTGTTAAGGTTTTTAAAGTTTGAAAAAAAATTCGCATTTTATTTTAAAATTCAGTACTGTAAACCACTTTTAAAATAAAAAAAAAGCAATTTTTTTTTTTGACTGAGTTATGAAACTCTATTCATATTTTAGTTTATATTGGAAATGTCTTTGAAGGTGCGATTGATTTTCCCGAACAAATAATTTCGAAATTTGATGTTTTCAATATGAAACGTGAATATTTTACCTAGATAGGTTAGATGCGAGAGGTGTTTTGTATCGGAAACAGGCACTCGCGCGCCTACAATATTGTTGTTCGAAGGGGAATAGAGAAAAATTCAACTCACGCGATTGAAAATGAATTGTGTTTTACTTTATACTTTTTACTTTGTACAAGAACTGGAAGGCACAAAACGCTGCAAATTTGAACGCGTTATCATTTATTTAATTTATTTTTGCATTAATTTCCTGTCAAGGAATGAAGAATGAGTCTGCAAATGAACGTTTTCAAAATATGATTCTGTAATAAAAGCTCGGTATAATAGAACAATTTTCCAAGAGTTTCACCATTGAATTTTATTTTTTTTATTATTACGTAGTTAATACAGATTTATTTTCTTTCGGATGGGAACGATAGCCACGTAACAACTTCCTATTAAACAAAATTACAGCAATTTTCTCTTACAGATAATGGGCGTTAATTTTTTTTTTTTAATTGTTAAAGTTATTTACTACTCCGTATAATATAGGAATATTCCGGTGGTACGCAAATATTTTTATCAAATTGTCAAAGATCTTAGAAAATGGTTTGTCATTATTATGTATAACATAATGATCTTATTTGCAAGTAAAGCTAATTCTTTATACATGTGATGAGTCTTTAACAGTTACCAAAATAGTTAAACTGATATACAGTAAATAACTTTTCTTATTATTATTATTATTATTATTATTAAAATAACTTTTCTAAAAGCTTGTAAACATTTGGTTTGGCTCATCATAATCAGGACATCACATCGAAAAAATTGAAAAAAAAATGTTTGAAAAAATTTAAAATTGAAAACACTGTAATTTATAATTTAAAAAAATATTGTATTTCAACAATAAAATCGATTAAATTTAATTATAATTATTGAGAAATTAACTTTTTTATATAATTTGGGTTTTTTTTTGACAGAAGTTCGTGTATCGCACTACTAAGCCGTTTACTTTTATTTTGTAAGTCAGTAATTACATATTATTTTTGGCGCATGGCTAGATGATTTAATTAACTTTTGAATATAAAAGGAATTAAATTCTATTATTTTACAATTGCATTCTCGGTACAGTGTATGCAGTTCTACGAGCCACAGGTTGGCTATCATCGCCGTATTAAACGTGTTACTAAGAGCCTAAGATGGTTGAAAACATAGAAAAGAAATAAAAATGTCGTTTTTATAAATTTTGAATGAGAAGCACACAAAGTGCTAACGAAGCCATATTGTAGCTCAATTTTTTTTCCTCTCTATCCAAACCGGTATGTTGAATTGAGATGAAGGAAACGTCGTTGACTGAATAAAACAACAGGGCTATTAATTATTTGCGTTGAAAATGAATACGAAGACGGTTTTTTTTTTTTCCTTTTCTTATTTATGGCGTGCACCATTCGGTTATTAAATGAAGAAGAAAAAGTAAGAAAGGGGGGAGGGGACAAAAAAATAAATCAACCATCTCCAAAGTTTTTGAAATTCTTACCGTAGAGATAGGGAGAAAAAATTCGTTTCAAACAATGCGAAAAATGACATTTGAAAAAGCAAGAATGTAAAAAAGAAGTGCGCATACGTGTGCAATTTCAAGCGTTAACAATTTCACGCTAAAAATCACCTGTGCAACTGAGCGCTACAATTCTTCCGAATCTCCACTTATTTTTATCCGACGTTATTACTTTTGCTTTATGCATAGAAAATTTATTTATAGATAAGGCCAAAATTTAGAAAAGTTAGGCGTGGGAAATGGAAAAGTCTGTACTCGCTGGGGATTTTAAAGATTTAAGCAATTTCTACAAGTACACTGTGGTTATAGTATTACGATTTTGATTAACTTTAACTCAACCCACACACATGCGCAAAAGTGCGGGAATAAATAACGTTTTTTCCTTATTCGCGAAAACATTTGCAAACATTACCAAAGGCAAAAGTTGGAATGTAAAATATCGTAAACTGTTAACATTTTTATTACGTCGCTAGGAAACCTATTTGATTGGATTCTATAATTGACTAACATCATTCACGCAATTGAATGTAATAAATGACTCGTTATAGCCTACCGTATACTGTAGTTTGAAATTGGAATCGATTCAGAAAGAAGAAAAAAAAAAGTTTTGAATCCCCGAATTGATCTATTTGCGAAGTGTTAATTACGAAGAAGTGAAAATAACACGCCAGTTTAGTTAGCATTTGAACAAACCTAGCCTGGGATCGATAAGACGTGAAGAGAGATTAAAATTGGTAGTGGAAAGTACGACTTTTTTTTAACATGGAAATGTTACGAAGCAGAAAACCCACTACAGTGTATTTAGAATTAATAGAAGCACAATAATTTAATTCGAGTTGAATAATGCACTTCGCAGCCGTAGCTGCTGTATAGTTTTTGAAGGGGTATAGGCAGTCGGATAATCTTCTAGAACAGAGGCAATGAGATAAAATAATTAATCTCTGATGAAATAAATCTTCTTGAGTATTACGTTGCGAAAAACTTACGTACATTTTAAGGTTTAAAATAAACAGAATACCCTATTTAAATTTTACCCCACCTCTTCACTCCAATAATAAAAAAAAAAAAAAGCATTTTAAGGGTAAAACTTTTATGTTTTGTTTTTGTTGTTGTTATTTTGACGTTTGTCACTTTGTTTTTACCTTTTACCGTTTTTTCTTCCGAATCGGTAGTCGTTTTCACAGTGGAAGTGATTTGGCGTTTTTTTATAACAATTTGCTGGGAGAACATTAGAAAAGGTTTTAAAATTTTTTTAAACAATTTTGAAAATGAAAATCGTAAATTTCAAAATGCATGTAATACGGTACTAAAAATTAAAGTCCGGTTCATTATTAAATACCGGTATTAATTATTATTGTATTTAAAAATCGAGATTGCCGCATTAAGTTCTATACACAGAAAATTATTGATGGTTATTCGCAAATGGTATCTCAAACCGAGTTTTCAACACAACGACGAAAATTTATTTATACATTTACGAGTAATATACGGTAATTAATATCATCTTTAAAGAATAAATGGAGAATATTTTTTGTACGGTATGTGATTTTTGGTTGGCAACACAAAGCTAATTCTTGGAAAACCACTTCGAATGCCATTAAGAACGACGATCTCAATTAAAAATCTAGTAAAGTTCTACCTTTGCTCATTATTTTCTCAACTACCGGTATAGGCAGTTTGTTGATAAGGTTTCGTGTTTTTCTACTCTTTACATTTCGAATTTTGTAATATATCATATTTCTTTCATGATAAAAACAGGAAAAGTAAACCTATTTAGTTGTGTTACGCAATATCAAAATGATTCACAAAAAAAAAAAAAATGACTGCAGGTGAAATCGCTGCTGGTAAGTAATACTTTGATGAGGCAAAGATTTAATAACATTCGTCGTTTATTATTATACAGTACATGCATATGCGTATTTAGGTGATCTAGCACTACGTTTAATATAGGCGAATGCGATGTTTTTCTATTTTGGTAAATAGACAGTGGGGTGATTGAGGGGTGAGGATGGTTCGTGCAGAAGACGTTGCTGTATTCTATAATACTGTAGAACGTTTATAATGTGACAATCTTCTCAATTCCAATGGGAAAAACCTTTTTTGTTGATGTTCCCTGATCCTTTTATTTTCACTTTATATTGTATACAGTATGTATATTTATTTCGTTTTATTTATTTATGTTTTCATATTATAAGTAAGGTATTTGATAAAACTAAATGACGAACGAACGAACGGGGCAAAATAATGTGAGTTGTTGGTTTTTTTTTTTCATTTTATTTCCTCTGATAATTTTTTTCTATCACGTTGTTGCGCCAGGCTATTTTTTTTTCTTTCTCCTTGAAAATTGAACTGCATGAACAAACTCGAAAAAATACTTCTGCGGTTTTTTTTTATTATTATTATTACTTTCAACTTTTCAATACTAAATCCGGTGAATAAAACATGAAGGCATAAATGAGCGCCCTCTGGATGCAATTTATTTCTTTTTCTCTCTGCTGTATTTTAATTTTTTCCTTTCTTTTTCCTCGTTCGTTCCATCCTGGCAAATTTATCTACGGTAGTAATGTACGTTATACTTATTGTGGCAGTTAAAACTTACATTTTTTTTTTATTTTGTCGATTTTTTTTTTCTTCCTTTTAATGTGTCGTTACGTGTTATTGATGAATTTTGTGAAAAGAGAAAAAAATCTTTCGAGTAGAATTAATAATCAAAGTGCCTGAAGCGCCGTCTATCTTAACCTCAATTCATTAGCTGACTTTTATCAGACCGCCCAATTACGTATGTTAAATTTTCACGAATTAGGCAAACGGAAAGGTCTTTTTACCAAGCTTCTACTAGAACCGCTTTTTTATATGCACTTTAATTGACGTCAATGGTAAATCGGTATTGCGCAACAAGTAAACATCACGCAGAGGTAGATTTAAAAGTAACAGGAACACTCAACAAGTTCTGTCTGAATGTGTTAATGTACAGTATACTGTAGTTAATGTTAATTGTGCGAAAATAAGGGCTGTTAAATATCTTAATTAATAATTATTATTAAATTTGACATTAAATTATCATAACAATATTCTTGTACAGTATATATATGTACTGCTATATTTTTATACAGTAGTAAGATGTGTCAGCATGGCGGTGCATCTTTTTATGCGATAAATGCAGTTTAAAGATACTAATAAATGAATACCATAATTTATTATTTAATTGTACAGGGACCGAGCTAATAATTACGTTATAATATAAACAGGGACGTTACTAAGTACAGTATTAGCATTTATTTTTAAAGATGGGTTATAACCTTGCAAATATTTTTTTTGTGTTAATAGTAATTCTAGCCTTGTAAAATACATTAAATAACATTTTTGTATTAAACTACGAATATAATATTAATGTAATACTGTAAGGAATGAATAAACTTCTACGCTATAAAACAGTTTATTTTTTATGTGATATGCAGTAAATGGAATTCAAGGGAATTTTATTTTCAAGATGCTGCACAGTAGTTAATAAGAGTATTAAAAATTGAGTTTAAAATATCGGGTGGCGCAATAAAAGTGGGACCCCTTGTTATTTTTGTCATTGTAAAAAAAATTGTAAAAACTTTAA